>NW_026847993.1:5618255-5658255 GCF_025583915.1 Anolis sagrei ordinatus | reverse complement strand
AGGAGGGGAGAGAGGGAGAAGGAAGGAAAGGAGGAAGGAAGGGAAGGAAGGAAGGAAAGGAAGGAAAAGGAGGGAAAGAGAGAAAGCAAAAGAAAAAGGTTGGGAAGAACTGAGGAAGGAAAGAAGCAAGGGAAGGAGAAGAAAAGGAAGGAAGGAAGGAGGGACAGGAAGGAAGGAAAAAGGAAGGGAGGGAGGGAAAGAAGGGAAGGAAGGAAAAAAAGAAGGAGGGACAGGAAGGGAGGGAGGGAGGAGAAGGAAGGAAGGAGGAAGGAAGGAAGGAAGGAAGGAAGGAAGGAAGGAAAGAAAAGAAAGGAAAAGAAAGGAGAGGAAAGGAAGGAAAGGAGGAAGAGAGAAAAGGAAAAAGTGGTTTGGGGAAAATTGAGGAAGGAAAGAAGCAAGGGAAGGAGGGAGGGAGGAAAAGAGGGAAGCATGGAGGAAGGAAAGGGAAGGCGAAGGAAGGAAGGGAGGGACTAAAGGAAGGAAATAAAGGAAAGAAGGAAGAGAGAAAGGCAAAAGGAAAGAAATGAAAGAAGGAGGAGGAGAAGGAAGAAGAAGGAAGGAGGGGGAGAAGGAAGGAAGGAGGAAGAAAGGAAAGAAAAGGAGGGAGATGGAGGAAGGAGAGAAAGGAGAGGGAAGGAAGGAAGAGAAGGAAAAGAAAAGGAAGGAAGGAGGGGAGGGGAGGAGGGATGTTGGAAAGAAGGGAGGGAGAGAAGCAGTAAAGAAAGAAAAAGGAAAAGAGGGGAGGATGGAGGAAATGGAGGGTGGGAAGGAGAAAGAAGGAAGGAAAGACAGAAAGAAAAAAGAAGAGGGGATGAGGAAGGAAAAAAGAGAGGGAAGGAGGGAGAAGGAAGTAAGTAACGAAAAATAAAGAAAAGGAAGGGAAGGATAGAGGGAGGGAAAAGGAAGGAAAGAAGGGTGGGGAGGATAGAGGAAGGAAAGGGGAGGAGAAAGGAAAGAAGGAAAGAAAGAAAATAAAAGGCTAAAGGAGTTAAGGAAAGAGGAAGGGATGAGAGAGAGAGAAAAGCGAAAGGGAAGGGAAGGGAAGAAGGGTGGAATCCTTTGATGGGAGGTGTTAGCTGGCCCTGATTGATTCCTGTCTGGAATTCCCTTGTCTTCTGGTGTTGTTCTTTATTTACCGTCCTGATTTTGGAATTTCTTTAATATTCTGTCATTGGTGGGGTTCAGCATGCTCCCTGATTGTAGGTGAACTATAAATCCCAGCAACTACAACTCCCAAATGTCAAGATCGATTTCCCCCAAACACCATCTGTGTTCATATTTGGGCATATGGAATATTTGTGCCAATTTTGACTGTTTGAGTCCACAGTGCTCTCTGTAGGTGAACTACAACTCCCAAACTCAAGGTCAATGCCCACCAGATCCTTCTAGTTCAGTGTTTCTCAACCTTCCTAACGCCACGACCCCTTAATACAGTTCCTCATGTTGTGATGACCCCCAACCTAAAATTATTTTCGTTGCTACTTCATAACTGGAATTTTGCTACTATTATGAATCGTCGTGTAAATATCTGATAGGCAGGATGGATTTTCATTCTCTGGACCTTGGGAGTTGTAGTTGCTTGGATTTATAGTTCACCTACAATCAAAGAATATTCTGAACTCTACCAGAGATGGAATTGACCCAAACTTGGCACACAGAACGCCCATGACCAGCAAAAAATAATGAAAGGGTTAGGTGTGGGAGTTTGGAAGTTGTAGTTCACCTATCTCCAGAAAGCACTGTGGACTCAAACAATGATAGATCTGGACTAAACTTGGCATGAATACTCAATATGCCCAAATGTGAACACTGTTGGGAGTTTGGGGAAAATAGACCTTGGCATTTGGGAGTTGTAATTGCTGGGATTTATAGTTCACCTATAATCAGAGAGCATTCTGAACCCCACCAAGCCAGACTTCCCACACAGAACTCCCATGACCAGCAGAAAATACTGTGTATCCTGATGGTCTTTGGCGACCCCTCCGACACACCATCACAACCCCCCCAGGGGTCCCGACCCCCAGGTTGAGAAACACTGTTCTAGTTGGTCATGAAGGTCCTGGGTGCCAAGTTTGGTTCAATTCCATCATTGGTGGAGTCCAGAATGCTCTTTGATTGTAAGTAAACTATAAATCCCAGCAACTACAACTCCCAAATGACAAAATCAATTTTTTGAGTGATAGTCACTCCTTGGGTTAGTAGGTGTCTTGTGGCCCAATTTGGTGGCAATTCGTCCAGTGGTTTTTGAGTTCTGTTAATCCCACAAAGGAACATGACATGTTTATTTATATAGATTATGATTTACCTGGCCTCTTGCCTGAGATGACAGGCCTGTTCTGCTGCTCCAGAGGCATCCCATGGTTCTCCAAGGGTTAAGCGGAGGAATGCTGAGCCCAGTCGGCCTGCCACTCATCCTGCCCGGGTCTGGGGTCTGTTTCTTTTCCTCCGGCAGCTCCATCCGTCTGCATTAAAGTGACAGCCGGAGTCTGCAGGAGTCGGATATTTCCTCTGAAGAGGGATTTGGATGCGGGTCAGAGGCTCCAAGGGCGTCTTCCTGCTCTTGACCCTCTGCTTCCTTTCATGGCCCTGGCTTGGGGGCTTCTTTGGGCCCAAATGGGGCAATGCATTAGTCCCAGGTTGCAGAGTGAACCTTCCTTTCCAAAGTGGCCCAACCTCCTGCCAAGGATCAGCTCTGCTGACAGAACCAATTAGGAAATGACATTGATAATGCAGGAACAAAAATTGTGTTACATAGTGTTAGCATTGATATTGTGTGCCTTCAAGTCAATTCCAACCAACAGTGACAATAAGGAGAAACAATTGGGAGGTTTCCTGGTTAGGTTGGTTCAAAGGGGGTTCGTGTTGGGCAGAGGCGGCCCTAAGTAATTTTCAACGGTAAGCAAACAGTATTTTGGCGCCTCCCCCCCCCCCCCACAACCAATCATTGATATATATTTTCTGTTTGTCGTGGGAGTTCTGTGTGCCATATTTGGTTCAATTCCATCATTGGTGGAGTTCAGAATGCTCTTTGATTGTAGGTGAACTATACATCCCAGTAACTACACTTGCCGCACTTGCTCCCTTGCCTGGCCCACTTTGGGTCCGGAGGCGTGCCTGAAGACCCCGGCGTGTGCACCAAAAGTCACCTCTTCTCCTGACTTTCTCCTCAGCCATTGGGACCAAGAGAGAGAGAGAGAGAGAGAGAGGTGGAGATGCCCACCTTTCCTGAAGGTAGGCGCAAAAACAAAGGAGGGAGCGGAGGTGGGAGATACCTCCAGCCGGAGGGGCTCTCTCTCTCTCTCTCTTGGTTCCCAATGGCTGAAGAGAAAGTCAGGAGAAGAGGTGACTTTTGGTGTGCACGCTGGGGTCTTCAGACACGCCTCCGGACCCAAAGCAGGCCAGGCGCAGCACCCGCGAATCGGGGAGAAGAGAGCGCCGGGGGATCAGGAAAGGGAGCCAGTCATGGAGAAGGGATCAAACAAAGAGAACAATTGAGCGCCGGCTCTGCTCGCACACCCGGTGGCCAGGTGGAGCAAGAACGAGAGGGGCTAGGCGAGGCTCAAGGGCCCGGCCCCTTTGGGAAGAGGATCGCCCGGCAGCGAGGCAAGAAAGCCGAGCCTCCCCCCGGACTGCTGGGGCTGTTGTGAGCTGAGGGGGCGCTCCTCATGTGGTGGTCGAGGGGCATTTACAGAGGCGCCTCTGCGCCCCTGGCAAAAAAAAGTGTTCTGCGACCGCTTACTTCGCGTAATGGACAAGCCGCCCCTGGTGTTGGGACTCTGCCTGTGCTTGAACCTGTGTTTCAGTCTCCTGATGTTTCTGTGTCTGATGTGGGTCATGAGGAGGGAAACCAGTCCCCTGTTGCTTCTGATGTTGGGGATGCTGGGCCTGACTCTGAGGTGCAAGATGGAGACACTTTGGTCAATGAGTTTCATGCAGACACTGACAGAGAGGCTTTGGTGCAAAGGGCAGATTCTCATGAGAATGTTTCTGTCAGGCCTTGGGAGAAAGGTTTACTCCAGTGGTTCTCAACCTGGGGTCCTGTTGCATCCCAGTTCAAGAAATGAGACCATAAGATTAAATCCACCACACTGGACTTTAGGAAAAGCAATCCTTGTTTATTGATGAAAAATTGGTTACAAAAGAAAGGTAAATGCAAAGTCAAAAAGCCACAGAAAAAAACAGGAGTCAGTAGAATCTCTGAACTTGAGCAAAATTTCAAAAGCCACAATACAAGAACCAGGAACCTGTTAGCCTTTTACTAACCATGTACTTGAAAACTAGCAGCCTCTGGGATTACCGGCCATGGAACACAGGAATTCTGCCAAGGCACAGCCGCAGTCCCAAATGTTGCTTGATCTAAAGAGGCACCCGGCAGGAGGCCTCTTAAACCAAAGAAGCTATTCTTTGAAACGCCCCTTGACTTTGAAGCCTGGGCCTGTCTCTCCTGTAAACGATGTGACCTTCGTAGAAACTGGGAAACATTTCTGTCTCTAACTATCTGTTCTCTTCGGTCCTCATTAAAAACCCCAGGTGGAGAGATATCACGGCTAGTGATATCACGGCTAGCTTCCAAAACATTTTCCTCCAGCTGTTGAGTTTCATTTTCATCTCCGCTGACCTCTGCATCAACAACAGATTCCACACTGTCAGGGTCAGGGAGAGCTTGCTCAGTTGGAAAAACTATCAGAGAATCCGGTTCACACAGATCAGGATCAGGCTGAACCCCAACAGCCAGATGTTTTTTGCCTTCAACTCCCAGAAATCCTAACAGCTGGTAAACTGGCTGGGATTTCTGGGAGTTGTAGGTTGAGAACCACTGTTGTCTGTCTGTGAGCCCTTCAGATTCTAATTTGGAAAACAGTTTGACACCTGTAAAGTTAATGAGGAGTCAGATAAGCAGAGTCGGTGGCTTGAGATTAACCAGAATTGACAAGAGACCCAATGTTTACGTAGATCCAAAAGAATTCGTCAATTAAAGTCAAAGACTGGGGGAAAACGAAATTGGGATTTTAAGTTTGCCTTTAGAGAATCTTGTCAGATCAGGCATCGTTTGGAAACCAAGCACAAGCCTCATGGAATTCTTGTTCAAGTGTTCTCATCTTCATGGGTTTTTATTCTAGCCTTTCAACTTGACTAGCAGCGTCTGGTCTGTCCTTGCTTCTTGGTTGATTCCTGTCTGGATTATCAGTGCCTTGGAATATTATTTTATGTTTTTTGAACATTGCTTTTGAATGCTACATTTGGACACTGTGCCTTCTTCCTGCCTTTAAATGCCTTACTACTTTTTGGGAATCTTATCTATCTTTACAAGCATTTATTTCTACTGGCTTTTTTTTGCTAAGCTTTAATAAAAAGGATTGTTCCTTCACCCAACATGTGGTGTGTTTATAGTCAGAGGGGCTATTTCTTGTTCTGGAGTGCAACAGTTCGCCAGCCAGCTTCTGAGGCTGAGATGGTGTGACTTGCCCAAGGATGGAAGAAAGGAAGAAGGAGGAGGAAGGGAAGGAAGGATGGATGGATGGAGGGAGAGCAGGAGGAAGGAAGGTAAAAGGTGGGAGGAGGAGGAGGATGGAAGGGAGGAAGAAAAAAGAATGGCAGGAAAAGGAAGAGAAGAAAGGAAAAAGATGAAAGAAACAAAAGGAAGACTGGGAGGAGGAAAAAAGATAGGAGAAGGAAGGAGGGAAGAGGAGGGAGGAAGAAAGATGAGAGGAGTAGAAGAATAGAAAGAAGGAAAGGGCGGAAGGAAGAAAAAGGTGGGTGGAGGATAGAAGGAAGAAAAGAAGGAAGAAAAACATGGGAGGAGAAGGAAAAAAAGGAAAGAAAGAAAAAGATGAAAGAAAGAGAAGGAAAAAATGGGAGGAGGAGAAGGATGGAAGGAAAAAAGGAGGAACGAAGAAAAAAGATGGGAGGAGAAGGAAGGAGGGAAGGAAGGAAAAAAGAAGGAAAAGATGAATGAAAGAGAAGGGAGGGAGGGAGGAGGAAAAAAGATGGGAGGAGGAGAAGGATGGAAGGAAAAAAGGATGGGAGGGAGGGAAAAACGATGGGAAGAACAGAAGGATTGAAGAAAGAAAAGGAGGAAGAAAAAATATGGGAGGAGAAGGAAGGAGGGAAGGAAGGAAAAAAGAAGGAAAAAGATGAAAGAAAGAGAAGGAAGGAGGAAAAAGATGGGAGGGGGAGAATGATGGAAGGAAGAGAAAGGAGGAAGGAAGAAAAAGATGTACCAAGGGGAAGGATGGAAGGAAGAAAAGGAGGAAGAAAAAAATGAGGGGAGAAGAAGGATGGAAGGAAGAAAAGGAGGAAGAAAAAATGAGGGGAGAAGAAGGATGGAAGGAAGAAAAGACTGGGAGGGGGGAAAAACGATTGGAGGAGCAGAAGGGTAGAAGGAAGAGAAAGGAGGAAGGAAGAAAAAGAGCCAAGGGGAAGGATGGAAGGAAGAAAAGGAGGAAGAAAAAATGAGGGGAGAAGAAGGATGGAAGGAAGAAAAGGAAGGAAGGAAGGAAGGAAGGAAGGAAGGAAGGAAGGAAAAGGAGGAGGAAGGAGAAGGAAGAAGGAAAGGAGAAGGAAGAAAAGGAGGAAGGGAAAGGAAGGAAGGAAAGGAGGAGGGAAAAAAAAAGGGAAGAAGAGGATGGAAGGAAGGAAAAAGGAAGGAAGGAGGAAAGGAAGAATGGAAGGAAGAGGAAAGGGAAGGAGAGGAAGGAAAGAAGGAAGAAAGAGGAAGAAGGGAAGGAAGGAAGAAAGGAGGAAGGAAGAAAAAAAGAAAGATGGAAGAAGGATGAAGAAAGAGAAGGGAGGAAGGAAGGAAGATAAAGAAGGGAAGAGGAGAAGGATGGAAGGAAGAAAAAAGATGGAGAAGAAGGAGGGAAGAAAACAAAAGTACTTCTCATCTAGGTGGGACTGTATTATAACACTATGTAACAACGTAAGAAAAAAAAATCTGTTCCTGGTTTGAAAGTATTATTTCCTGTTTAATTGTGCCATCCTTGTTTTGAAAGTAGTTGTTCTACTCAAGAAACTTTGTTTTTGTAGCGGCCACAAACTATATTGAATCGGTTGAGACTCAATGAGATATTCATTGCAAAAAGTGCCACAGGATGTCTTACAAAAACAAAGTTTTTCCAGTTTAATAAGTAGTGTAATCTGTATGAATTATATCATAGACTCTACGTGTGCCCAGCTTTCATTGGAAAATAGGACGACCACCTCATCCGCCGCATAGGAAACCTGCTACAAAACAGGAGCTTTTTTGTTGAGTTCCAGGGACAGAGAAGCAGATGGCGGAAACAGAAGAACGGCCTGCCTCAGGGGAACGTGCTTGCTCCATCCATGTTCAACATCTACACAAATGACCAGCCACTGCCAGAAGGGACAGAGAGCTTCATCTATGCTGATGATCGTGCTATCAGCACTGAATGAGGGAGCTTTGAGATGCTTGAACAGAAGCTCTCCAAAGCTCTAGGTGCTCTTACTGCCTACTACAGGGAAAACCAGTTGATCCCTAATCCATCTAAAACACAGACATGTGCCTTTCATCTCAAGAACAGAGAAGCATCCCGAGTTCTGAGGATGACCTGGGAAGGAATCCCACTGGAGCATTGCAGAGCACCCAAATACCTGGGAGTCACTCTGGACCGTGCTCTGACCTACAAGAAGCACTGCCTGAACATCAAGCAAAAAGTGGGTGCTAGAAACAATATCATATGAAAGCTGACTGGCACAACCTGGAGGTCACTACCAGACACAGTGAAGACATCTGCCCTTGCGCTGTGCTACTCTGCCGCTGAGTACGCATGCACAGTGTGGAACACATCTCACCACGCTCAAACAGAGGATGTGGCTCTTAATGAAACATGCCGCATTATCACGGGGTGTCTGCGCCCTACACCGCTGGAGAAATTACACTGCTTAGCCGGTATTGCACCACCTGACTTGTGCCAGGAAGTAGAAGCCAATAGTGAAAGGACCAAGGCAGAGACATCTCCAGCTCATCCCCTGTTTGGGTATCAGCCAGCACGTCAACGACTTAAATCTAGAAATAGTTTTCTAAGATCTACAGAGACACTCGCTGGAACACCTCAGCAAGCGAGAATCCAAAAGTGGCAGGCTCAAGTCCAACACCTCAATCAATGGCTGATACCAAATGAGCGACTCCCCCCTGGGCACTCAGAAGACTGGGCGACTTGGAAGGCATTGAACAGACTGCACTCTGGCACCATGAGATGCAGAGCCAACCTTCAGAAATGGGGCCACAAAGTGGAGTCCATGACATGCGAGTGCGGAGAAGAGCAAACTACAGACCACCTGCTGCAATGTACGCTGAGGCCTGCCACATGCACAATGGAGGACCTTCTTGCGGCAACACCAGAAGCACTCCAAGGGGCCAGATACTGGTCAAAGGACATTTAATCAACGACCAAACTCACAAATTTTGTATTTTGTCTGTTTGTTTGTTTGCTTTGTTCTGTTAGAAATGTAATATAATTGACTGGTTGCCCTGACACGACAAATAAACAAATAAATTGGAAAATAGACGTTTATGTTGTCCTGGAAGGAGCTCAGACCTATTTGCTTGGCATTAAAGCTTTCCCTGTTTGCGTCTGTTGCCATTACGGAGAGGAAGAGCACCGGCGCAGGAGAAAGAAGCAGGAGATGCATGCATATTAAAAATTGATATTGCAATGAGATAATTCTGCTTGCTCTGGCTTTTAATTGATTGCCTCGAAGAGAAGTTCCCTTCTTGGTTGTTGACAGGCTTCTGCTTAATTTGTGGCCAGCATTAATCCTTTTATAGCATAGTAAATCAGGACCAGAATAGCAAAGGTGTCCCCACAAATCATGCGCACCAACCCAGACGGAGGCACAAAACAAGAGCTGGAAGGCAGGTCAATGGACGGGCGAGTAAATAAGACAAGTTGAGTTTGGGAAGGTGCAATGATGGGCTTCAAGATGTACTTACGGCCATGTTGGTCCATGTACAGGAGTTGATTATAAATTGTATGATTTTAACTGTATTTGTGTTTAGATTGGCTGCAGTAAGGCTGGAGTGGCCTAAGTCAGAGGAGTCCTCCATGTGTGTTGCCATGGAGACCGATGCAGGAGAGAGGGAAGTGGGAGGAGCTTAGAGGGGAGAGTTTGAAAAAACGACAGTTAAAAATCAGTTAGGGTTTAGGTTTAGAGGAGTTAGGTTCAGAGGAGTGAGGAGTTAGGAGTTGGGAGAGAAGGAAAGGAAAGGTGGCGGAGTGACTTGTGAAGCAAAGCTTTGAGGCTTTGAAAAGCTGGGTTTGGCTATTGGAAGTTTCTCAGGCTAGTGCAGCCGAATGATGAAACATAGCTGGTATTCTTTTAGTCTAAGGAGAGGCTAAAGAATAGTTTACTTAGTATTTGATCTAGGGAGGATCAACTAAGGGAAACATCCCTGTATGGAAACTTTGTCTGAAACAAGTGCTCTACGTCAGAAAGATACTGTGTTACTTGAAAGTATGAACTGTTAAAGTTACAAGTATTATTCCAAGTGCTACAAGGAAAAGTTACGTCTTGCAACCACACGCTGTGTACTTAATAAAATTGTTAACTTTTATTTGAAGATTGCCTCAGCTCCGTCTATTCTGTGTACCAAGTGCCATTTCTCACAATATTACAACTTACCTCACATGGTGGCAGAAACGCAGGGAAAAGTAACCAAATAAATCTACATTCTTCTCTCCAGTCACGCTACAGTATATACAGTGTAATTACTACTAAGTTATTACTTTCTTAATAAAGGAGGAGGTGCAATTGAACAGCCTCCCTTCCAACTTGATGGTAAATTTGGTTCCTAATCGGCAACCTCCATTGCAAATCGGCTAAGTCTTTTTAAAATTGGGAACTGGGGTAAAATCTCCTGAATACAGGTTCCTTTCAAATTGGTGGCAACAATAAATCATCCCTCTGCTCCCCTGCTTCTTTTCAGTCTACATAATGCACAAGAGGCCGAGAAGCTTGGCCTGTCATTAAACATCGAGAAAACCAAAGTGCTCTTCCAGAAATATGCCAGAAATAGTCACTTGCGGTGTGAGAGAATTGGCTGTCTGCAAGGACATTGCCCAGGGGACGTCACGATGTTTTTGATGTTTTACCATCCTTGTGGGAGGCTTCTCTCATGACCTCGCATGGGGAGCTAGAGCTGACAGAGGGAGCTCATCCACGCTCTCCCTGGATTCGAACCTGCAACCTGTAGGTCAGTGGGATTAACCCACTGCACGACGGGGGGCTCCATGAAAAGTACTGGCTGTGGGTGCATTTACATTGTAAAATAAATTCATCTACGAAGTTCTGGAGAGATTTATTTTGCATAGAATTACAGAAAAAATAGACCCCTGTCTGATCCCACAGCAAGCTGGCTTCAGGAAAGGCAAAAGCTGCACATCGCAAGTGCTGAACCTGACTCAGCACATAGAAGATGGCTTTGAAAGGCAGCAGATCACAGGAGCTGTCGGCTTCTCAATAAATGTAAAAATGGCAAAGCAGCTGGCCTGGATGATCTACAGATGGAACAAATCAAGAACTTTGGTCCAAAAGCAAGGCGCTGGCTGCTGGAGCTGATGAACAACTGCACTGCATCCTGTCAGATCCCCAAAATCTGGAGGAAAGCAAGAGTCATTGCCATCTTGAAGCCAGGCAAAGACCGTAATGACCCAAAAAGCTACAGACCAATCTCCCTGTTGTGCCACCTCTACAAAGTTCTGGAGAGACTTATTTTGCATAGAATTATGGAAAAAATAGACCCATGTCTGATCCCACAGCAAGCTGGCTTCAGAAAAGGCAAAAGCTGCACATCGCAAGTGCTGAACCTGACTCAACACATAGAAGATGGCTTTGAAAGGCAGCAGATCACAGGAGCTGTCTTCATAGACCTGTCAGCAGCCTATGATACTGTGAACCACCGCCTCCTCCTGAGAAAAATGTATAATATCACAAAGGACTACCACCTCACCCGTCTCATAGGAAACCTGCTACAAACAGGAGCTTTTTTGTTGAGTTCCAGGGCCAGAGAAGCAGATGGCGGAAACAGAAGAACGGCCTGCCTCAGGGGAGCGTGCTTGCTCCATCCATGTTCAACATCTACACAAATGACCAGCCACTGCCAGAAGGGACAGAGAGTTTCATCTATGCTGATGATCGTGCCATTACTGCTCAAGCAGGGAGCTTTGAGATGGTAGAACAGAAGCTCTCCGAAGCTCTAGGTGCTCTTACCGCCTATTACAGGGGAAACCAGCTGATCCCAAATCTATCTAAAACTCAGACATTACTTTTCACCTTCAGAACAGATAAGAATCTCAAGCTCTGAGGATGACCTGGGAAGGAATCCCACTGGAGCATTGCAGCACACCCAAATACCTGGGAGTCACTCTGGACCGTGCTCTGACCTACAAGAAGCACTGCCTGAACATCAAGCAAAAAGTGGGTGCTATAAATAATATCGTATGAAAGCTGACTGGCACAACCTGGGGATCACAACCAGACACAGTGAAGACATCTGCCTTTGCGCTATGCTACCGAATATGCATGCCCAGTGTGGAATACATCTCACCACATTAAAACAGTGGATGTGGCTCTTCATGAGACATGCCACAGTATCACAGGATGTCTATGCAATACACCGTTGGAGAAATTATACTGTTTTGCCAGTAACGCACCACCTGACATCCATCGGGAAGTAGCATTCTATAATGAAAGGATCAAGGAAGCGACATCTCTGGCCCATCCTCTGTTCGCATGTCAATGACTTAAATGAAGAAATAGCTTCCTAAGATCTACAGAGATACTCACCGAAACGGCTCAGCAAGCAAGAGTCCAAAAGTGGCAGGCTAAAACTCGGAACCTCCATCAGTGGCTTATTTATTTATTTATCGTGTCAGGAGCAAACCAAACAGTTGTATTGCATTTTTAACAAACAAACAAAATACCAAGTTTGCAAGCTTGGTAGTTGATTAAATGTGTTTTGACCAGTAGTTGGCCACTTGGAGTGGAGCAATAACAAACTCTCACTCGCCAAGTTGCAGGAATATCCCTTTGGATAAAGACAGCCATCATGGTATTAATCTTCTCCATGGCAAAATGGCCATTTTCCTAAGGCCATTTAGGAAATTGTCCATTTAAAGCAGTTTCTTAGTTACTTACTTAGGCGATCTCTCATTGTCCGAGTAGGATAGTCTTCCAAGATCAGTGTTCTGGTGGGTCCGTAGGTGGCTGTGGAGCCCTATTCTTGATCTGCATCATCTCACGCAGTGAGGGCATCGGTTTCCAGGTGGAAGGCAGTCCCAATCAGGGTTGGCTTGATGCGCATTGCTCTTGGCACATTTCTCTCTTTTGCCCTCCATTTGTGCCTCTTCAAATTCTACAGCACTGCTGGTCACAGCTGACCTCCACCTGGAGCGCTCAAGGGCCAGGGCTTTCCAGTTCTCAGTGTCTATGCCAGAGTTTTTAAGGTTGGCTTTGAGCCCATCTTTAAATCTCTTTTCCTGTCCCCAAACATTCCATTTTCCGTTCTTGAGTTCGGAGTAGAGCAACTGCATTGGGAGACGGTGGTCAGGCATCCGGACAACGTGGCCGGTCCAGCGGAGTTGATGGCGGAGGACCATTGCTTCAATGCTGGTGGTCTTTGCTTCTTCCAGCACGCTGACATTTGTCCGCTTGTCTTCCCAAGAGATTTGCAGGATTTTCCAGAAGCAACACTGATGGAATCGTTCCAGGAGTTGCATGTGATGTCTGTAGACAGTCCACGTCTCGCAGGCAAATAGCAGGGTTGGGAAGGCAATGGCTTTATAAACAAGCCTCTTGGTCTCCCTATGGATGTCCCGGTCCTCAAACAGTCTCTGCTTCATTTCCCTGCCTGTCTTCCCAAGAGATTTGCAGGATTTTTCAGAGGCAGCGCTGATAGAATCGTTCCAGGAGTTGCATGTGACGTCTGTAGACAGTCCACGTCTCGCAGGCGAATAGTAGGGTTGGGAGGACAATGGCTTTATAAACAAGCCCCTTGGACTCCCCATGGATGTCCCGGTGGTCAAACACTCTCTTCTTCATTTCCCTACCTGTCTTCCCAAGAGATTTACAGGATTTTCCAGAGGTAGCACTGATGGAATCATTCCAGGAGTTGCATGTGACGTCTGTAGACAGTCCACATCTCGCAGGCGAATAGTAGGGTTGGGAGGACAATGGCTTTATAAACAAGCCCCTTGGTCTCCCTATGGATGTCCCAGTCCTCAAACACTCTCTGCTTTATTTCCCTGCCTGTCTTCCCAAGAGATTTGCAGGATTTTCCGGAGGCAGTGCTGATGGAATTGTTCCAGGAGTTGCATGTGACGTCTGTAGACAGTCCACATTTTGCAGGCGAATAGCAGGGTTGGGAGGACAATGGCTTTATAAACAAGCCCCTTGGTCTCCCTATGGATGTCCCAGTCGTCAAACACTCTCTTCTTCATTTCCCTGCCTGTCTTCCCAAGAGATTTGCAGGATTTTCCAGAGGCAGCGCTGATGGAATCGTTCCAGGAGTTGCATGTGACATCTGTAGACAGTTCACGTTTTGCAGGCGAATAGCAGGGTTGGGAGGGCAGTAACTTTATAAATAAGCCTCTTGGTCTCCCTACGGATGTTCCGATCCTCTGATATTGAACGAAGTGTTTTCGTTGTGCGGATACAGTTTGAGGCCTGGATGATTACACAAACCACAGAGCACTCATGCACATTCTTTTGCACACTTTTGTGGACCTTCATTGTCCACCTGCCACAGTGTGAAGCTAGCTTTAAACTGCATTAAATGGCCAGTGTAGATGGGACCTAGTTCCCATTCCATGTTAGCAACGCACCCCTTTTTGTGTTTCGGGATCGTCCCAAATGCTCCCCAAATGCAACACTTCTTGGGACACTCTTCCTCGCTCTTTCATGCACGAAGGAAGTGATCTCACTCCCATTACATCACTTTGTGCCGATAGAAATATAAAACCCTGGGTCCGCTGTAAAAACGACCATCATGGGTTTTATAGCTTAATTTTGAGCTATTATTTTAGGCTCGCCTCCAACAACCGTATTAGCCGTTCGAGCTGAACCAGCCTCGGCTGCCTCGTAATGGCAAGCCGAGATGTTTTATTCATGGGCCGGTGCGTGGAGAGTCTCCTTTTGTGCACGCACGCAAACCATGCACTTGCACACACTTTGGGACGGGTTTGATGTTGCCAGCGCACGGATCGAAGAACCTCTGAGAGAAAATACTCAGCCAAAGAGGGGACCAAAAGGAGACACAAAGGTTCCCCAATAATTTGTGCTTTCTCCCACGGAGACCACAAAAGACACTGCTGTAAAATGTCAAAACGTGGCCAATAATCTCGAGAAATCATTCTATCCAATAGGTGTGAGAGCTTGTTTGGTGGAGCGAAATATGCTTTGTTGTTGTTATGCATCTTTGTGTAGTTTCCAATTCCAAGCATTTTTTGGCCCAATTTGTTCCAAGGATTTTTGCCTTTGCTTCCTTCTGAGGCTGAGAGAGTATTTATTTATTTATCGTGTCAGGAGTGAACCAAACAGTTGTATTGTATATTTTATTGTATACGAACTTGGGGTTATTAGAGAAAGTGGGTAATGTGGGTTCTGTATGCCAAGCTTGGTCTTTATTGGTCATTGGATGAGGGTCGCATTGTTTTCAGGAAGTGAGTGAAGGTACTGAAAGTCCCATCATCCATGGTCCACCCTCCTGCGATCTGCAACAGGATGTAGAGTGGGTCATGGGGGCTCTGTGTGCCAAGTTTGGTCTTGATCTGTCATTGATGAGGGTCGCAGTGGTTTCAGGAAGTGAGTGAAGGTACTGCAAGTCCCATCATCTGTGGTCCACCCTCCTTCAAACTGCAGCAGGATGTAGGGTGGGCCATGGGGGCTCTGTGTGCCAAGTTTGGTCTTGATCCGTCATTGGATGGGGGGGGGGGTCGCAGTGGTTTCAGTAAGTGAGTGAAGGTACTGCAAGTCTCATCATCCATGGTCCATCCCCCTTAGAACCGCTTCAGGATGTAGAGTGGGTCATGAGTGTGCCAAGTTTGGGCCTGGTCTGTGATTTGTTGGGGCTACAATGTTCTGTGGGAAGTGAAACGGGTGAAGATACTGCAAATCTCATCATTTGTGGCCCATCCTGCCCTAAACCGCGCCAGGTTGTACCGTGGGCCATTGGGCCTCTGTGTGCCAAGTTTGGTCCTGATCAGTCATTGGTTTGGTCCTGACAGCCTCAGACCCTTACTTTTCCCCTCTCTGCCACCACAGAATGTTGGAATGTTGAGGCTGGCCAATCAGAGACCATACACAGCAAATTGTACCACAGTGGCTACCAATCAGAATGCTGCTACATACATACCCACATACAAACATTCACTTTTATTATATATAAAGATATTGTATATAAACACACACACACACAAAGTTTGCAAACTTGGCATTCTATTAAATGTCCTTTGACCAGTAGCTGACCACTTGGAGTGCCTCTGGTGTTGCCGCAAGGAGGTCCTCCATTGTGGATGTGGCAGGGCTCAGGTTGCATTGCAGCAGGTGGTCAGTGGTTTGCTCTTTTCCATACTCGCATGTCGTGGATTCCACTTTGTGGCCCCATTTCTGAAGGTTGGCTCTGCATCTCGTGGTGCCAGAGCGCAGTCTGTTCCGCGTCTTCCAAGTCACCCAGTTTTCTGTGTGCCCAGGGGGGAGTCTCTCATTTGCTTTCAGCCACTGATTATGGCTCCGGGTTTTAGCCTGCCACTTTTGGACTCTTTGCTTGCTGAGGTATTTCTGCGAGTATTTCTGTAGAGCTCTGGAAGCTATTTCTTGATTTAAGGCGTTGGCATGCTGACTGATATCCAAACAGAGGATGGGCTGATGTCTTTGTCTTAGTCCTTGAATCTCGTGGTGCCAGAGCGCAGTCTGTTCAGCGCCTTCCAAGTCGCCCAGTCTTCTGTGTGCCCAGGAGGGAGTCTCTCATTTGGTATTAGCCATTGATTGAGGTTCTGGGTTTTCGCCTGCCACTTTTGGACTCCCGCTTGCTGAGGTGTTCCAGCGAGTGTCTCTGTATATCTTAGAAAACTATTTCTTGATTTAAGTCGACTTGGAAAAATGGCAGCGGAGCCAGAGCCATGACTTTTCACTCGCTAATTATCGAGCAGCCCAATTAGAGAGGAATACTGACAACAAACTGATAAGTCACTGCCAAATCACTCTTATCTCGGAGGGAGTTTTGGACTTAACCAGCAACACTCTATTAATCAACCTGAAGAGAAATAAACGAAGAAATGAAACAAGAAGGGTGATTTAAGTCGTTGTCATGCTGGCTGATATCCAAACAGGGGATGGGCTGGAGATGTCACTGCCTTGGTCCTTTCACTGTTGGTTGCTACTTCCCGGCAGATGTCAGATGGTGCAATACTGGCAAAACTGTGTCATTTCTCCAGTGGTGTAGGGCGCAGACACCCCGTGATAATGCGGCATGTCTCATTAAGAGCCACATCCACCGTTTTAGTGTGGTGAGATGTGTTCCACACTGGGCATGCGTACTCAGCAGCAGAGTAGCACAGCGCAAGGGCGGATGTCTTCACTGTGTCTGGTTGTGATCCCCAGGTTGTGCCAGTCAGCTTTCGTATGATATTGTTTCTAGCACCCACTTTTTGCTTGATGTTCAGGCAGTGCTTCTTGTAGGTCAGAGCATGGTCCAGGGTGACTCCCAGATATTTGAGTGCGCTGCAATGCTCCAGTGGGATTCCTTCCCAGGTCATCCTCAGAGCTTGGGATGCTTGTCTGTTCTTAAGGTGAAAGGCGCATGTCTGTGTTTTAGATGGATTAGGGATCAGCTGGTTTTCCCTGTAATAGGCAGTAAGGGCAACTAGATCAGTGTTTCTCAACCTGGGGGTCGGGACCCCTGAGGGGGTCGTGAAGGGGTGTCAGAGGGGTCGCCAAAGACCATCAGAAAACACAGTATTTTCTGATGGTCATGGGGATTCCATGTGGGAAGTTTGAGCCAATTCTATCGTTGGTGGAGTTCAGAATGTTCTTTGATTGTAATGAACTATAAATCCCAGCAACTACAACTCCCAAAAGTCAAGGTCTGTTTTCCCCAGGCTCCACCAGTGTTCACATTTGCTCATATTGAGTATTTGTGCCAAGTTTGGTCCAGATCCACCATTGCGTGAGTCCACAGTGCTCTCTGGATATAGGTGAACTACAACTCCCAAACTCAAGTTCAATGACCACCAAACCCTTCCAGTGTTTTCCGTTGGTCATGGGAGTTCTGTGTGGCAAATTAGGTTCAAATCCATCACCGGTGGAGTTCAGAATGCTCTTTGATTATAGGTGAACTATAAATCCCAGCAACTACAACTCCCAAATTACAAAATCAATCCTCCCCCAACCCCACTAGCATTTACATGTGGGTGCATTGGGTATTTGTGCCCAGTTTGGTCCAGTGAATGAAAATACATCTTGCATATCTGATATTTATATTATGATATATAACAGTAGTAAAATGACTGTTATGAAGTAGCAACAAAAACAATGTTATGGTTGGGGGTCACCACAACATGAGGGACTGTATTAAGGGGTCACGGCATGAGGAAGGTTGAGAACCACTGACCTAGAGCTTCGGAGAGCTTCTATTCAACCATCTCAAAACTCCCTGCTTGAGCGGTGATGGCACGATCATCAGCATAGATGAAGCTCTCCATCCCTTCTGGCAGTGGCTGGTCATTTGTGTAAATGTTGAACATGGATGGATCCACACTGGGCATGCGTACTCAGCAGCAGAGTAGCATAGCGCAAGGGCAGATGTCTTCACTGTGTCTGGTTGTGATCCCCAGGTTGTGCCAGTCAGCTTTCGTATGATGTTTCTAGCACCCACTTTTTGCTTGATGTTCAGGCAGTGCTTCTTGTAGGTCAGAGCACGGTCCAGAGTGACTCCCAGGTATTTGGGTGTGCTGCAATGCTCCAGTGGGATTCCTTCCCAGGTCATCCTCAGAGCTTGGGATGCTTGTCTGTTCTTAAGGTGAAAAGCACATGTCTGTGTTTTAGATGGATTAGGGATCAGCTGGTTTTCCCTGTAATAGGCAGTAAGAGCACCTAGAGCTTCTGTGTGCCCAGGGGGGAATCTCTCATTTGGTATCAGCCATTGGTTGAGGTTCTGGATTTGAGCCTGCCACTTTTGGACTCTCACTTGCTGGGGTGTTCCAGCGAGTGTCTCTGTAGATCTTAGAAAACGATGTCTAGATTTAAGTCGTTGACGTGCTGGCTGATACCCAAACAGGGGATGAGCTGGAGATGTCTCTGCCTTGGTCCTTTCACTATTGGCTGCTACTTCCCGGCGGATGTCAGGTGGTGCAATACCGGCTAAGCAGTGTAATTTCTCCAGTGGTGTAGGGCGCAGACACCCTGTGATAAGGCGGCATGTCTCATTAAGAGCCACATCCACTGTTTTAGTGTGGTGAGATGTGTTCCACACTGGGCATGCGTACTCAGCAGCAGAGTAGCATAGCGCAAGGGCAGATGTCTTCACTGTGTCTGGTTGTGATCCCCAGGTTGTGCCAGTCAGCTTTCGTATGATATTGATTCTAGCACCAACTTTGTGCTTGATATTCAGGCAGTGCTTCTTGGAGGTCAGAGCACAGCGCAGGGTAACTCCCTGGTAGCGATCAGAAGCTGAGAGAGTGTTACTTGCCCAAGGTCACCCAATACGTTAACATAACCGGGCCTATAGAGGCTGAAGATACCATTCTGATATTAAAGTTTGGAAAACTACAAAAAGAAGATAAAGAATTCATAAACTGTAATCAAAAGTTGACGAGAATTGCTGACATTGATGACCAGAGACAAATGATTAACTCTTGGTGGAAAACAACATGTTTACATTACCAGAGACAATGACTCTTTAAAGTTAAGAAAGTCAAACAATGTTCTTTATGTTAAGAAGTGTTGTCAGTTGAGGAAAAAAAGCTAATATCTGTCCGAAACTGATTGAGTCTGCAAGTTTTAGCTGGAAAAAGACTTTTTTGAACAACATCAGCAAGAAATTGCTATATAAGAGACCTTTTTACAATCCAAAAGTGTGGCAGACAACAATGTCTAGTCACTTGCTGCTTTCTTCAAGTGATGGAGAATGATGGCGTATTTGCAGGGAACGCAATCTTGTATATGTGTGGATCACTTCTCCAGGATCAGGAAGAAGTGATGGTCATGTCATAGAATCATAGAATCAAAGAGTTGGAAGAGACCTCATGGGCCATCCAGTCCAACCCCATTCTGACAAGAAGCAGGAATATTGCATTCAAATCACCCCTGACAGATGGCCATCCAGCCTCTGTTTAAAAGCTTCCAAAGAAGGAGCCTCCACCACACTCCGGGGCAGAGAGTTCCACTGCTGAACGGCTCTCACAGTCAGGAAGTTCTTCCTCATGTTCAGATGGAATCTCCTCTCTTTTAGTTTGAAGCCATTGTTCCGCGTCCTAGTCTCCAGGGAAGCAGAAAACAAGCTTGCTCCCTCCTCCCTGTGGCTTCCTCTCACATATTTATACATGGCTATCATATCTCCTCTCAGCCTTCTCTTCTTCAGGCTAAACATGCCCAGCTCCTTAAGCCGCTCCTCATAGGGCTTGTTCTCCAGACCTTTTATCATTTTAGTCGCTCTCCTCTGGACACATTCCAGCTTGTCAATATCTCTCTTGAATTGTAGTGCCCAGAATTGGACACAATATTCCAGGTGTATACATGAATGAGTGAATGTTTATATGTTGAGTGAAATGTAATATCCTCTTGTTTGTGTTCCCAATGTCTGTGTTGTTTACTTCTTTCTCTGTATTGCTCCGTGATATACTGTCTCACTATAAATGGAATAATATAACCTTTGTAATCTTTATAATGTTTAAAAAGTATTCACGACATGTGCAGCTCCTTTAAAGTTCAGAGTAAAACCCAGAACGGATGAATCAAGCCAAAGGCATGGATAGCACCTGTTGTGTGGTGTATTATATGGAGTAAAGGTAAAGGTAAAGGTAGACCCCTGACATTAAATCCAGTCATGTCTGACTCTGGGGTGTGGTGCTCATCTCCATTTCTAAGCCGAAGAGCCAGCGTTGTCCGTAGACACCTCCAAGGTCATGTGGCCGGCATGACTGCATGGAGCGCCGTTACTTTCCTGCCGGAGCGGTACCTATTGATCTACTCACTTTTGCATGTTTTCGAACTGCTAGGTTGGCAGAAGCTAGGGCTGACAGCGGAAGCTCACGCCGCTCCCCGGAATCGAACCTGCGACCTTTCGATCAACAAACTCAGCAGCTCAGTGGTTTAACCCACTGCGCCACCGGGGCTCCATTATTATTATTATATGGAGTATTACGCCATATAATACACCGTACAAGTTGTTGTGGCTGAGCTAGTTTCTGACGATGAGGATGATGGGATTCAGATTCCTGTTGGGTTTCAGCTTCCTGGCTCTTTGTCTGTGCCTCAAATCTCTGAGCCTGTTTTTGAGGCTCTCACAGACAGTGCAGTGTCAACACAGCTGTTTTCACAAGAAAGGGATTTTAACGAAGGGAATAGCAAGAAGGTGTCTTCCCACGATGATATCGAAAGTGTAGATAAGGATTTGACCCGAGTAGCTCGCCTTGATCTCCGGGTCAGGCGCAGTTCACGTCTGGCAAGCAGACGGGAGGCTAGCTCGGTGAGAGGTCATCGCAATGCTTTTATGATGCTGAGAACCTAATGTTTTGATGTTAGAAAGGTATTTAGGCCTCTTGCAAACCAAGGGAAAGTGTCAGTTCAATGTAGCTTACTAGCCTGAAAGCTTCATGGAATAACCTTAGGCTGGAAAGCAGTACGCTTGGGATTTCTTGCATTGTGATTCTTGGGGCAAATGTTTCATTGCTTGTACCTAGGACTCTGGTTTGAACTTTGCCAATAGGATTATGTCTCCTGCTTTTACCTGAAGATCTTTGGAACTGTATTCTGCATTTAACCTTAATCTCTGGGACTTTGCAGTGCTTATTCTTTATTCGGAGAGCTTCTGTTCAACCATCTCAAAGCTCCCTGCTTGAGCGGTGATGGCACGATCATCAGCATAGATGGATTTTTTTTCCTCAATAAACTGTAAAACTACAACTCTTGTGTGGTGGTGTTAGGAAGCAAGGTGAAACCTACTCTGAGTTGCAACACAAGTAATCCCAACATAGGCAGAGTGTTCCTGGAATGAATGAGATTTGTAGTTGTAGATGTTTGGTGGAATAAGGAGGGCAAGGAAGGCAAGGAAGTTGTTCATTGCATGGCAACACTCTCTTTGAAATTGTCTCCGGACCAATGGCTTCAGATCCAAAAGTGGTTCAAGGGAAGTGTAAATGTCTCTCTTTCTGTTCTCATAGCTCGGTGTCTCTTCTCCATTTGGGTGGATCGAAAAGAGGTCATGTTGCTATTGTGCAAGGTCACAATCCAAGCACAATATTCAGTTCTGCAACCATCTTGGCCTCTAACGTTAGCACCGTTGATATTTCCTCTTGCAGTTGGCTGCTAAGGAACTTGGATTTGGAGGTCTTCGTCTTCATCCAGGTCGCTGGTGCCGTCGCCGGGATCGTCGGGGTCAAAGCGCGAGCCACGGATCTTCCCAAAAATGGGGATGTTTTGCTGACGGCGAAGTCTGTCACAAAAGAGGAAGAAGGAGAAGTAAGAGGAGAAAAAGCATAATGTGCTGGCACGGCTGTACCAGGAGCTCCAACTTCATTTTCTTTCTATTTAATGTTTGCATGCATTCCAAGGTTTCAGGGGTTTTGCAAAAAGGTGACTTCCCTTGGTTTGCAGTTATAGGGCTAGCCACCTGTCTATCATTGTTGTGTTTGGTTCTGCCCCTTTCCCCAGGGATCTGGGGAGGAGAGGGAGCCATTTTTAGTTCAGTCTTACAGAAGGAAACTAAGCTATAGGACGTGGACCAGCTTCACCTGCAGAAAACACAGACATGTGCCTTTCATCTCAAGAACAGAGAAGCATCCCGAGCTCTGAGGATTCCCTGGGAAGGAATCCCACTGGAGCATTGCAGCGCACCCAAATACCTGGGAGTCACTCTGGACCGTGCTCTGACCTACAAGAAGCACTGCCTGAACATCAAGCAAAAAGTGGGTGCTAGAAACAATATCATACGAAAGCTGACTGGCACAACCTGGGGATCACAACCAGACACAGTGAAGACATCTGCCCTTGCGCTATGCTACTCTGCTGCTGAGTACCCATGCCCAGTGTGGAACACATCTCACCACACTAAAACAGTGGATGTGGCTCTTAATGAGACATGCCGCATTATCACGGGGTGTCTGCGCCCTACACCACTGGAGAAATTACACTGCTTAGCCGGTATTGCACCACCTGACATCCGCCGGGAAGTAGCAGCCAATAGTGAAAGGACCAAGGCGGAGACATCTCCAGCTCATCCCCTGTTTGGGTATCAGCCAGCACGTCCATGACTTAAATCTAGAAATAGTTTTCTAAGATCTACAGAGACACTCGCTGGAACAGCTCAGCAAGCAAGAGTCCAAAAGTGGCAGGCTCAAACCCAGCACCTCAACCAATGGCTGATACCAAATGAGAGACTCCCCCCTGGGCACACAGAAGACTGGGTGACTTGGAAGGCACTGAACAGACTGCGCTCTGGCACCACGAGATGCAGAGCCAACCTTCAGAAATGGGGCCACAAAGTGGAATCCTCAACATGCGAGTGTGGAGAAGAGCAAACCACTGACCACCTGCCGCAATGCACCCTGAGCCCTGCCACATGCACAGTGGAGGACCTTCTTGCGGCAACACCAGAAGCACTCCAAGTGGCCAGATACTGGTCAAAGGACATTTAATCAACTACCAAACTCACAAGTTTTGTATTTTTCTGTTTGTTTGCTTTGTTCTGTTAGAAATGTAATATAATGGACTGGATGCTCTGACACGACAAATAAATTGACGCTAAGTCCGTCCCACCGGCCTCTCCAGCCGTATCTCATCCGTCCCACGCCCTGATAAAACGTTCCATACGATAATATCGCATTGCTGCTAAGTCTCCTGAGCCTGGAAAGGGTTCCAAGTCAGCTTGGCTGGCTTTCGTCAAAGCTCCGTTAAGTGCTGCTTGGAGCCATTGGAGGGGCTGCCTGTCCAACTCGGACTTTTATCTGCACCAAACACCCACTTTAGTGGATGACGCCGAATCGTCAAGGAAGGACTCAAATGGGGAGGTGTGTTTTTATCTCTCCAAAGACTTTCATAGGAAAGTGACTCTTAAAAGGGAAATAAAGAATAAGAAAATCATTGGGATATTGATTTATCTACAACTTGGCCACTCCCAGGATAACTTTAGCTACACCCAAAATATCTTACAAGGGTGAATTCCTTGCAAAGGTAACGACGACGTTTACCTGCTCACCTTTTCTCTGCATTTCCGGGGTATTGTGCATAGCAGGATTATGTTAGGTTTATTTATTTACTAGCTGTCCTCGTTGCTGTGGCCCACATGGGGTTCTTTGTGGGAGGTTTGGCCCAATTCTATCATTGGTGGGGTTCAGAATGCTCTGTGATTGTAGGTGAACTACAAATCCCAGCAACTACAACTCCCAAATGTCAAGATTCTATTTTCCCCAAACTCCACCAGTGTTCACATTTGGGCATATTGAGTATCCATGCAAAGTTTGGTCCAGATCCATCATTGTTTGAGTCCACAGTGATCTCTGAATGTAGGTGAACTACAACTCCAAAAATTCAAGGTCAATGTCCACCAGATCCTCCCAGTATTTTCTGTTGGCCATGGGAGTTCTGTGTGCCAAGTTTGGTTTGATTTCATCATTGGTGGTGTTCAGAATGCTCTTTGATACTAGGTGAACTATAAATCCCAGCCACTTCAGCTCCCAAATGACAAAATAAATCCCCCCGCAACTCCACCAGTATTCAAATTTGGGCATATTGGGTGTTTGGGATTTGCAAATACATCCTGCATATCAGATATTTACATTACGATTCATAAAAGTAGCAAAATTACAGTTATGAAGTAGCAATGAAAATGTTATGGTTGGGGGTAACCACAACGTGAGGAACTATACTAAGGGGTCGCGGCATTAGGAAGGTTGAGAAGCACTGCCCTAACACCTCCCAACCTCTGAGGATGCTTGCCATAGATGCAGGCGAAACGTCAGGAGAGAATGCTTCTAGAACATGGCCATATAGCCCAAAAAAAACCTACAACAACCCAAACCCCACTTGCCTAGTTTGCAACAGACCTCACAACCTCTAAGGATGCTTGCCATAGATGCAGGCGAAACATCAGGAGAGAATGCCTCTAGAACATGGCCATATAGCCCGAAAAAACCTACAACAACCCAGTGATCCCAGCCATGAAAGCCTTCGACAACAGACCTCACAACCTCTAAGGATGCTTGCCATAGATGCAGGCGAAACGTCAGGAGAGAATGCCTCTAGAACATGGCCATATAGCCCGAAAAAACCTACAACAACCCAGTGATCCCAGCCATGAAAGCCTTCGACAACAGACCTCACAACCTCTAAGGATGCTTGCCATAGATGCAGGCGAAACGTCAGGAGAGAATGCCTCTAGAACATGGCCATATAGCCCGAAAAAACCTACAACAACCCAGTGATCCCAGCCATGAAAGCCTTCGACAACAGACCTCACAACCTCTAAGGATGCTTGCCATAGATGCAGGCGAAACGTCAGGAGAGAATGCCTCTAGAACATGGCCATATAGCCCGAAAAAACCTACAACAACCCAGTGATCCCAGCCATGAAAGCCTTCGACAACAGACCTCACAACCTCTAAGGATGCTTGCCATAGATGCAGGCGAAACATCAGGAGAGAATGCCTCTAGAACATGGCCATATAGCCCGAAAAAACCTACAACAACCCAGTGATCCCAGCCATGAAAGCCTTCGACAACAGACCTCACAACCTCTAAGGATGCTTGCCATAGATGCAGGCGAAACGTCAGGAGAGAATGCCTCTAGAACATGGCCATATAGCCCGAAAAAACCTACAACAACCCAGTGATCCCAGCCATGAAAGCCTTCGACAACAGACCTCACAACCTCTAAGGATGCTTGCCATAGATGCAGGCGAAACATCAGGAGAGAATGCCTCTAGAACATGGCCATATAGCCCGAAAAAACCTACAACAACCCAGTGATCCCAGCCATGAAAGCCTTCGACAACAGACCTCACAACCTCTAAGGATGCTTGCCATAGATGCAGGCGAAACATCAGGAGAGAATGCCTCTAGAACATGGCCATATAGCCCGAAAAAACCTACAACAACCCAGTGATCCCAGCCATGAAAGCCTTCGACAACAGACCTCACAACCTCTAAGGATGCTTGCCATAGATGCAGGCGAAACATCAGGAGAGAATGCCTCTAGAACATGGCCATATAGCCCGAAAAAACCTACAACAACCCAGTGATCCCAGCCATGAAAGCCTTCGACAACAGACCTCACAACCTCTAAGGATGCTTGCCATAGATGCAGGCGAAACATCAGGAGAGAATGCCTCTAGAACATGGCCATATAGCCCGAAAAAACCTACAACAACCCAGTGATCCCAGCCATGAAAGCCTTCGACAACAGACCTCACAACCTCTAAGGATGCTTGCCATAGATGCAGGCGAAACATCAGGAGAGAATGCCTCTAGAACATGGCCATATAGCCCGAAAAAACCTACAACAACCCAGTGATTCTGGCCATGAAAGCCTTCGACAATACTGTGCATGCCATTGCTTCAGATTTCCTATACTTTTGCAGCGGACAAGAGGTGCACCTGTGGCTCCATCTGCACTGGCCATTTAATGCTTTTCGACACTAATGTCAAACTGCATCAGCTCGACAACAAACACGCACAAAATAAAGCCCTTAATGTGCATAAGTGCTCATGAGGTTTGCGCATTCCCCATTTTGTTGCTTGGAAACAAAACCAGCTGGCAATGTAAGTAAATGCCTGGGTTGATCGCTCAGCTGAGTTTCCCAATTGCTTAGATGAGACCGAGATCGGTGGGAAGCCCTGGCCCTTGAGCGCTCTAACTGGAGGTCAGCTGTGACCAGCAGTGCTGCAGAATTCGAAGAGGCACGAATGGAGGGCGAAAGGGAGAAACGTGCCAAGAGGAAGACGCGTGAAGCCAACCCTAACCGGGACCACCTTCCATCTGGAAACCAATGCCCTCACTGCAGGATAACTTACTTACTTAGGCGATCCCTCGTTGTCCGAGTAGTAGTAGTAGAAGTAATAATAATAATAATAATAATAATAATAATAATAATAATATCACTAATAATATCCTCCGAAGGGGACTCAGGGCAGATCACAAGTACACATACACGGCAAACATTCAATGCCGTTTGTATAGACAGTACACAGACAGACAGCACAGAAGGAGGTGTTGCCATGGACAGTTGGGCTCGAGTTCACAGAGGGTACTGTTGCGCCATTTTCTATGACGAAGAGCCATCAGGACTTCCTCACTCCAGCATATTTTTTTTATCTTATTTTTCTTTATTACATTGTAAAACACCTCCCCCGCTTTTAGTGGTACCTAATTTCTCTAATTACAGCTAAAGCTGTTTTCGAACTGCTTAGGTAAACAGTGAGCAGGGCTGACGGTCGGCTGCTCACGCCGACCTGGGGCTTTGAACTTGCAACCTTACGGTTGATAGATCTTATAGTTGCTGATGATTTACCAGCTGTGCTAAACCTCCGATTGTCTTCCAATATCAGTGTCGGTGGGTCCATAGGTGACTGTGCAGCCCTATTCTTGACCTGTGTATTCTCCTGCAGTGAGGGCATTGGTTTCCAGGTGGAAGGCGATCCCGGTCGGGGTTGGCTTGACATGCCTTCCTCTTGACACATTTATCTCTTTCGCCCTCTATTTGTGCCTCTTCAAATTCTACAGCACTGCTGGTCACAGCTGACCTCCAGCTGGAGCGGGAGAACATGCGGATCAAGAATAGGGCTCCACAGCTACTTCCACATCTGGAAGACCATCATTCTTGAGCTACCTAAGAGGAAAGGTGACCACAGGCAGAGCCTTCTCCCAATATCGGTGTCCTGGCAGTGAGGAAGGCACGTCAAGCCAACCCCGATTGGGACTGCCTTCCACTTAGGTGACTGTGCAGCCCTATTATTGACCTGCGTATTCTCCTGCAGTGAGGCCATTGGTTTCCAGGTGGAAGGCGGTCCCAGTCGGGGTTGGCTTGACATGCCTTCCTCTTGGCACGTTTCTCTCTTTCGCCCTCCATTTGTGCCTATTCAAATTCTACAGCACTGCTGGTCACAGCTGACCTCCAGCTGGAGTGGGAGAACATGTGGATCAAGAATAGGGCTCCACACCCACTGCCAAGACACCACATCTGGAAGACCATCATCCTTGAGCTACAAGGGATCACCTAGGACAGTGTTTCTCAACCTTCCTAACGCCGTGACCCCTTAATACATTTCCTCATGTTGTGGTGACCCCAACCATAACATTATTTCGCTACTTCATAACTGTAAATTTGCTCCTGTTATTAATTGTAATGCAACTATCTGATAAGCAGGATGTATTTCCATTCACTGGACCAAATTTGGCACAAATACCCGATATGCCCAAATTTGAATAGTGGCGGGGTTGGAATTGATTGATTTTGTCATTTGGGAGTTGTAATTGTTGGGATTTATAGTTCACCTACAATCAAAGACCATTTTGAACTCCACCAATGATGGAATTGAACCAAACTTGGCACACAAAACTACCATGGCCAACAGAAAACACTGGTTTGGTGGGCATTGACCTTGAGTTTGGAGTTGTAGTTCACCTACATCCAGAGAGCACTGTGGACGCAAACAATGATGGATCTGGACCAAACTTGGCACAGAATACTCAATATGCCCAAATGTGAACACTGGTGGAGTTTGGGGGGAAAATAGACCTTGACATTTGGGAGTTGTAGTTGCTGGGATTTATAGTTCACCTACACTCAAAGAGCATTCTGAACATCACCAACAATCGAAAATTAGACCAAACTTCCCACACAGAACTCCCATGACCAACAGAAAATACTATCGAAGGCTTTCATGGCTGGAATCACTAGGTTCTTGTGGGTTTTTTCGGGCTATAGGGCCATGTTCTAGAGGCATTTCTCCTGACGTTTCGCCTGCATCTATGGCAAGCATCCTCAGAGGTAGTGAGGTCTGTTGGAATTAGGAAAATGGGTTTATATATCTGTGGAATGGCTGGGGTGGGGCAAGGAGCTCTTCCCTGCTGCAGTTAGGTGTGAATGTTTAGCTGATCACCTTCATTAGCATTTGAAGGCCTGCCTGAGCCTGGGAAAATCTGTTGCTGGGAGGTGTTAATCTGTGCCTGGTTTTTTCCTCTCTATTTAAAAAACTCTAAAATTATAACAGCTAAACAACAGAGAGGAAAAAACCAGGCACAGATTAACACCTCCCAGCAACAGATTTTCCCAGGCTCAGGCAGGCCTTCAAATGCTAATGAAGGTGATCAGCTAAACATTCACACCTAACTGCAGCAGGGAAGAGCTCCTTGCCCCACCCCAGCCATTCCACAGATATATAAACCCATTTTTCCTATTTCCAACAGACCTCACTACCTCTGAGGATGCTTGCCATAGATGCAGGCGAAACGTCAGGAGAAATGCCTCTAGAACAGTGTTTCTCAACCTGGGGGTCGGGACCCCTGAGGGGGTCGCGAAGGGGTGTCAGAGGGGTCGCCAAAGACCATCAGAAAACACAGCATTTTCTGATGGTCATGGGGATTCCATGTGGGAAGTTTGAGCCAATTCTATCGTTGGTGGAGTTCAGAATGTTCTTTGATTGTAATGAACTATAAATCCCAGCAACTACAACTCCCAAAAGTCAAGGTCTATTTTCCCCAGGCTCCACCAGTGTTCACATTTGCGCATATTGAGTATTTGTGCCAAGTTTGGTTCAGATCCACCATTGTGTGAGCCACAGTGCTCTCTGGATATAGGTGAACTACAACTCCCAAACTCAAGGTCAATACCCACCAAACCTTTGGCCATGGGAGTTCTGTGTGGCAAATTAGGTTCAAATCCATCGCTGGTGGAGTTCAGAATGCTCTTTGATTATAGGTGAACTATAAATACCAGCAACAACAACTCCCAAATTACAAAATCAATCCTAACCCAATCCCACTAGCATTTACGTGTAGTTGCATTGAGTATTTGTGCCCAGTTTGGTCCAGTAAATGAAAATACATCTTGCATATCTGATATTTACATTATGATTTATAACAGTAGTAAAATGACTGTTATGAAGTAGCAACAAATACAATGTTATGTTTGGGGGTCACCACAACATGAGGGACTGTATTAAGGGGTCACGGCATTAGGAAGGTTGAGAACCACTGCTCTAGAACATGGCTCTATAGCCCGAAAAAACCCACAAGAACCTAGAAAATACTATGTTTTCTTATGGTCTTTGGCGACCCCTCTGACACTCTCTGGCGACCCCCGGAGGGGTCCCGACCCCCAGGTTGAGAACCACTGACCTAAGAGGAAAGGTGACCACAGGCAGAACCATCTCCCATCCTTCAGTGGGACTCATTCTCCGTACTGCGAGTCCCCTGATCTTCCCAGCATTAAACGCTCGCAATTTACGGCACCAATTTCCAACCCGCAGCTCTCCAACGGCGGAGGATGCGCCTCCTATAACTCTCGAGGTGCCGGCGTCCAAGTACAACGGCATTTTACTGGAAAAAAGCATGAATTATTGACGGGGCGAGGGCCGCGGATTCTGCTCCATTATTCTCCCGTGATTTAATGGCAAACATCCCCAATAAATACGGAGATAAAAATCATCTCCTCTCCTCTCCTTCTCCCTCCAGTTCCCTTTACACAAAGCAAGCCCATCCGCAGGACCGACCGATCGAAGGCTGGCCGGTCATCGTATTGTTTTATTGCTAGAGACGCTCACGTGCAAATTGGGAAAGAAAGAAAACCTCTTTAAAGGCCATAAAATGGAAGTATCTCTCCAAAGCACTTTGGCTTGGCATGCCCTTCCGACCTCACTTAGCTTTTGCAAAAGGGGAATCTTATCTCTGAGAAAACCTTTTCCTTTCCATCTAATTCAGTGTTTCTCAACCTTCCTAATGCCGCGATCCCTTAATATGGTTCCTCATGTTGTGGTGACCCCCAACCATAACATTATTTTAGTTGCTATTTCATAACTGGAATTTTGCTACTGTTATGAATGATAATGTAAATATCCGATATGCAGGATGTATTCTCATTCACTGGACCACATTTGGCACAAATACCCCATATGCACAAATTTGAATAGTGGTGGAGTTGGACAGGGTTGACTTTGACATTTGGGAGTTGTGGTTGCTGGGATTTATAGTTCACCTACAATCAAAGAGCATTCTGAGCTCCACCAACAATGGAATCGAACCAAACTTGGCACACAAAACTTCCATGACCAACAGAAAATACTGGAGGGGTTTGGTGGGTGTTGGCCTTGTGTTTTGGAGTTGTAGTTCACCTACATCCAGAGTGTACTATGAACCCAAACAATGGTGGATCTGGACCAAACTTGGCATGCATACCCGGTATACCCAAATTTGAATACTGGTGGGTTTTGAGGGGAATTGGCATGGACATTTTGGAGTTGTAGGTCCTGGGATGCATAGTTCACCTGCAATCAATGAGCATTCTGAGCTCCACCAACAATGGAATCGAATCAAACTTGGCACACAAAACTTCCATGACCAACAGAAAATACTGGAGTGGTTTGGTGGGTGTTGGCCTTGTGTTTTGGAGTTGTAGTTCACCTACATCCAGAGTGTACTATGAACCCAAACAATGGTGGATCTGGACCAAACTTGGCATGCATACCCGGTATACCCAAATTTGAATACTGGTGGGTTTTGAGGGGAATTGGCCTGGGCATTTTGGAGTTGTAGGTCCTGGGATGCATAGTTCACCTCTGTTTTGGAGTTGTAGTTCACCTACATCCAGAGTGTACTATGAACCCAAACAATGGTGGATCTGGACCAAACTTGGCATGCATACCCGGTATACCCAAATTTGAATACTGGTGGGTTTTGAGGGGAATTGGCCTGGGCATTTTGGAGTTGTAGGTCCTGGGATGCGTGGGTGTTTGCCTTGTGTTTTGGAGTTGTAGTTCAACTACAACCAGAGTGTACTATGAACCCAAACAATGGTGGATCTGGACCAAACTTGGCATGCATACCCGGTATGCCCAAATTTGAATACTGGTGGGTTTTGAGGGGAATTGGCCTGGGCATTTTGGAGTTGTAGGTCCTGGGATGCGTGGGTGTTTGCCTTGTGTTTTGGAGTTGTAGTTCAACTACAACCAGAGTGTACTATGAACCCAAACAATGGTGGATCTGGACCAAACTTGGCATGCATACCCGGTATGCCCAAATTTGAATACTGGTGGGTTTTGAGGGGAATTGGCCTGGGCATTTTGGAGTTGTAGGTCCTGGGATGCATAGTTCACCTCTGTTTTGGAGTTGTAGTTCACCTACATCCAGAGTGTACTATGAACCCAAACAATGGTGGATCTGGACCAAACTTGGCATGCATACCCGGTATACCCAAATTTGAATACTGGTGGGTTTTGAGGGGAATTGGCCTGGGCATTTTGGAGTTGTAGGTCCTGGGATGCGTGGGTGTTTGCCTTGTGTTTTGGAGTTGTAGTTCAACTACAACCAGAGTGTACTATGAACCCAAACAATGGTGGATCTGGACCAAACTTGGCATGCATACCCGGTATGCCCAAATTTGAATACTGGTGGGTTTTGAGGGGAATTGGCCTGGGCATTTTGGAGTTGTAGGTCCTGGGATGCGTGGGTGTTTGCCTTGTGTTTTGGAGTTGTAGTTCAACTACAACCAGAGTGTACTATGAACCCAAACAATGGTGGATCTGGACCAAACTTGGCATGCATACCCGGTATGCCCAAATTTGAATACTGGTGGGTTTTGAGGGGAATTGGCCTGGGCATTTTGGAGTTGTAGGTCCTGGGATGCGTGGGTGTTTGCCTTGTGTTTTGGAGTTGTAGTTCAACTACAACCAGAGTGTACTATGAACCCAAATAATGGTGGATCTGGACCAAACTTGGCATGCCTACCTTGTATGTCCAAATTTGAATACTGGTGGGTTTTGTGGGTGTTGGCCTTGTGTTTTGGAGTTGTAGTTCACCTACATCCAGAGTGTACTATGAACCCAAACAATGGTGGATCTGGACCAAACTTGGCATGCATACCCGGTATGCCCAAATTTGAATACTGGTGGGTTTTGAGGGGAATTGGCCTGGACATTTTGGAGTTGTAGGTCCTGGGATGCATAGTTCACCTGCAATCAAAGAGCAATCTGAACTCCACCAAAGATGGAATTGGACCAAACCTGGCACACAGAACTCCCAAGACCAACAGAAAATACTGGAAGGGTTTTGTGAGTGTTGGTCTTGTGTTTTGGAGTTGTAGTTCAACTACAACCAGAGTGTACTATGAACCCAAATAATGGTGGATCTGGACCAAACTTGGCATGCCTACCTTGTATGTCCAAATTTGAATACTGGTGGGTTTTGTGGGTGTTGGCCTTGTGTTTTGGAGTTGTAGTTCACCTACATCCAGAGTGTACTATGAACCCAAACAATGGTGGATCTGGACCAAACTTGGCATGCATACCCGGTATGCCCAAATTTGAATACTGGTGGGTTTTGAGGGGAATTGGCCTGGACATTTTGGAGTTGTAGGTCCTGGGATGCATAGTTCACCTGCCCATCAATGAGCATTCTGAACTCCACCAATGATGGAATCGAACCAAACTTGGCACACAGAATCCCCATGACCAACAAAAAATACCGGAAGGGTTTGGTGGGTGTTGGCCTTGTGTTTGGGAGTTGTAGTTCACCTACAACCAGAGTGTACTATGAACCCAAACAATTGTGGATCTGGACCAAACTTGGCATGCATACCCAATTGCCCGAATTTGAATACTGGTGGGTTTTGAGGGGAATTGGCCTGACATTTTGGAGTTGTAGGTCCTGGGATATAGTTCACCTGCAATCAAAGCCATTCTGAACTCCACCAAAGATGGAATTGGACCAAACCTGGCACACAGAACTCCCAAGACCAACAGAAAATACTGGAAGGGTTTTGTGAGTGTTGGTCTTGTGTTTTGGAGTTGTAGTTCAACTACATCCAGAGTGTACTATGAATCCAAACAATGGTGGATATGGACCAAACTTGGCACGCATACCCAGTATGCCCGAATTTGAATACTGGTGGGTTTTGAGGGGAATTGGCCTGGGCATTTTGGAGTTGTAGGTCCTGGGATGCATAGTTCACCTCTAATCAATGAGCATTCTGGGCTCCACCAATGATGGAATCGAACCAAACTTGGCACACAGAACTTCCACAACAAACAGGAAATACCGGAAGGGTTTGGTGGGTGTTGGCCTTGTGTTTGGGAGTTGTAGTTCACCTACAATTCCATCCTAGATTTTCTGTTTTTCCTACAACACAGGCATCCTAGTGTTTCTGACTCTCTCCATAGGTGTGGAATTTGCATGATTCTGTCCACTGCTTTGCCCATAACCCTTTCCTATTCTTTTCTATGGCACACAGTAAACAAAGGAATTGATCAGCAACAACATACTAGAGAGGTTTGGGGAGAATTCACCATGATTTATAGGAGTTGTAGGTACTGGGATGTATAGTTTACCTGCAATCTAAGAGCACTCTGAACTCCACCAAGGATGAACTTGGAACTAACTTGGCACTCAGAACCCCCATGACCAACAAAAAATATTGGAGGTCTTTGGAGGGATTTCTAGGAGTTGTAGTTCACCTACATCCAGAGCGCATTATGAACCCAACCAATGATGGATCTGGACCAAACTTGGCATGCATACCTGGCATGCCCAAATTTGAATACTGGTGGGTTTTGAGGGGAATTGGCCTGGACATTTTGGAGTTGTAGGTTCTGGAATGCATAGTTCACCTGCAATCAATGAACAATCTGAACTCCACCAAAGATGGAATTGGATCAAACTTGGCACACAGAGCCCCCATGACCAGCAAAAAATACTGGAGGTCTTCAGGGGGAAATTCACCTTGGTTTTGAGGGAGTTGTAGTTCACCTACATCCAGAAAACACTGAGAACCAGTTGATCTGGACCAAACTTGGCATACATAGTTGATATGCCAAAATGTGATTACTGCAGGGGTTAGGGTGGAGTTGTAGTTCACCCACAACCAGAGAAACTGTGACCTCCGCTGATGACGGACCTAAACCAAACTTGGCACACAGAACCCCCATGACTAACTCAACCTACGGGAGGGGTTTGGGGGGTCTGGCTCACCATAGTGGGAGTTGTAGTTTACTCTACAGCCAGACAGCACACTGAACCCCACCGATGATGAATCTAGAGCAAACTTCCCCAACACAACAAACTTTAAGTACTGATGCGGTTTTTTGGGGTTAACCTAGCATGATGGGAGTTGTAGTTCACCCACAACCTTATGTATTTTGTACAATTGCAAAACTGGCCTTTTCAAATAATGTGGGCAATGCTGGGTACCCAAGTTGTAGTAATAATAATAATAATAATAATAATAATAATAATAATAATAATAATAATAATAATAATTATAGTCAGAGGCGTGCAATACATTCATCATCATCATTATCATCACTGACTTGTTTCAAAGTGCTGGTTATGACCTACAAATTCCTATCTTATCCTATCCTATAGGTACATGGCATTCATTGACCTTGCAAAGGCATTCAACACAGTGAATCGCAGCGCTCTCTGGACCATCCTCCAAAAAATCGGGTGCCCTAACAAATTTGTGAACATCCTGCGGCTCCTCCATGATGACATGATGGCAACAGTCTTGGACAGCAATGGCTCCCAAAGTGACCCATTTAAGGTGGAATCGGGTGTCAAACAGGGATGTGTTATTGCCCCAACTCTATTCTCCATCTTCATCGCTATGATACTTCACCTTGTTGACGGGAAGCTTCCCACCGGAGTGGAAATCATCTATCGGACAGATGGCAAGCTATTCAACCTCAGCAGACTGAAAGCCAAAACCAAGGTTACAACAACATCTGTTATAGAACTCCAGTATGCTGATGACAACGTCGTCTGTGCGCATTCAGAAGAAGATCTACAAGCCACTCTAAACACCTTCGCAGAAGCATACACGAAGCTCGGCCTGTCACTGAACATCGAGAAAACCAAAGTGCTGTTCCAGCAGTCACCAGCCAACCCCTTTCCAATGCCAGAGATACAGCTTAATGGTGTAACATTAGAAAATGTTGACCATTTCCGCTACCTTGGCAGCCACCTCTCTACCAAAGTCAACATCGACACCGAAATACAACACCGCCTGAGCTCTGAGTGCAGCATTTTCCCAAATGAAGCAGAGAGTGTTTGAGGACCGGGACATCCGTAGGGATACCAAGGTGCTTGTTTATAAAGCTATTGTCCTCCCAACCCTGCTCTATGCCTGTGAGACATGGACTGTCTACAGATGTCACATGCAACTCCTGGAACGATTCCATCAGCGCTGCCTCCGGAAAATCCTGCAAATCTCTTGGGAAGACAAGCGGACAAACGTCAGTGTGCTGGAAGAAGCAAAGACCACCAGCATTGAAGCGATGGCCCTCCTGCCATCAACTCCGCTGGGCCGGCCACGTTGTCCGGATGCCTGACCACCGTCTCCCAAAGCAGTTGCTCTACTCCGAACTTAAGAACGGAAAACGGAATGTTGGAGGACAGGAAAAGAGATTGAAAGATGGGCTCAAAGCCAACCTTAAAAACTCTGGCATAGGCACTGAGAACTGGGAAGCCCTGGCCCTTGAGCGCTCCAGCTGGAGGTCAGCTGTGACCAGCAGTGCTGCAGAATTCGAGGAGGCACGAGTGGAGGGTGAAAGAGAGAAACGTGCCAGGAGGAAGGCGCATCAAGCCAACCCCGACCGGGACCGCCTTCCACCTGGAAACCAATGCCTTCACTGTGGGAGAAGATGCGGGTCAAGAATAGGGCTCCACAGCCACCTAAAAACCCACAAAAATAGTCATCAAGGAAGACCGTCTTACTCGTCCAACGAGGGATCGCCTAAGTAAGTAAGTTATCACTATGCTGCAAACCGCCTCAAGCCACAAAGAGAGACGGGAAAGAAATAATAATAATAATAATAATAATAATAATAATAATAATTGTTATTATATGGGTTGAGCCCAGATGATCTGATCATCATCATTGTCAACACACATTTTGGTGCCTAGATTTTGAGCCCAGTTTCTTTGTATATTAATTATTACTATTATTATTGCTATTATTCTCTCCGATCCTTGTTTCCACAACAAGCCACATTCTTCAATGTCAAACGTTCCCAGGAATCGAAAGTCACGTGAGTTCTTCTAACCTGGATTGCAGGTGTTCCAGCTGGACCTGGAGATTCTCGCCTTGCTCCGTCTGCTCATCCAGCGACCGCTGCAGCTTCCTTGCCTGGTTATGGGCCTCATCGAGCTGCGAAAATGGACAGAAACATAGGTGTCAAAGGGCCATCCAACCCAGTGATGGAGGATAGGGACAATTCATCAACTCTGCCAACTTTCCCCATGCTACACATCCCTCCAAATGCCACTAGCCAGTGTTATTTATTATTTACAGTATTTATATTCGGCACTTCTCACACGGCAGGGGACTCAGGGCGGATCACAATGCACATCTACATGGCAAACATTCAATGCCATAGACACACAACATATATAGACAGAGACACAGAGGCTATTTAACTTTCCAGCTTCACAAGGGTATGCTGTTGAATTCCGGCCACCGGGGGAGCTGTCGCTTCACCATTCACTTGTGACACCGATGGAGTACTTCCTCATTCTTTTGCATGCTGCTGGAGAGTTTTTATGGTGTCATAAATTAGTTAAATTAGACTCAGTGTAGACTCATAATCCAAATCAGATAGACAAGGATCAGATCCTAGGATACAGGACAATGTAATTTCTGTATATATTTCAGATAGACAAGGATCAGATCCTAGGATATAAGACAATGTAAAGACTTTCTGTATATATTTCAGATTTCAATATTAATGTCAAAAATACGTAGTATGATTTTACATAGGATTTGTGTATAAGCGGTACCTAAATTTCCTACTTGACAGATGCAACTGCAAAGGTCGACAGCAAGCTAGACAAATGGTTGGGAGCTTACTCTGGGTTAGAAGGCAGGATCATCAAGTTTGCAGACGACACCAAATTGGGAGGGATAGCCAATACTCCAGAGGACAGGAGCAGGATTCAAAACGATCTTGACAGATTAGAGAGATGGGCCAAAACTAACAAAATGAAGTTCAACAGTGACAAATGCAAGATACTCCACTTGGCAGAAAAAATGAAATGCAAAGATACAGAATGGGGGACGCCTGGCTCGAGAGCAGTACGTGTGAAAAAGATCTTGGAGTCCTCGTGGACAACAAGTTAAACATGAGCCAGGAATGTGATGTGGCGGCAAAAAAAGCCAATGGGATTTTGGCCTGCATCAATAGGAGCAAAGTGTCTAGATCTAAGGAAGTCATGCTCCCCATGCTCTATTCTGCTTTGGTTAGACCACACCTGGAATATTGTGTCCAATTCTGGGCACCACAATTCAAGAGAGATATTGACAAGCTGGAATGTGTCCAGAGGAGGGCGACTAAAATGATAAAAGGTCTGGAGAACAAGCCCTATGAGGAGCGGCTAAAGGAGCTGGGCATGTTTAGCCTGAAGAAGAGAAGGATGAGAGGAGATATGATAGCCATGTATAAATATGTGAGAGGAAGCCACAGGGAGGAGGGAGCAAGCTTGTTTTCTGCTGCCCTGGAGACTAGGATGTGGAACAATGGCTTCAAACTACAAGAAAGGAGATTCCATCTGAACATGAGGAAGAACTTCCTGACTGTGAGAGCCGTTCAGCAGTGGAACTCTCTGCCCCGGAGTGTGGTGGAGGCTCCTTCTTTGGAAGCTTTTAAACAGAGGCTGGATGGCCATCTGTCAGGGCTGCTTTGAATGCAATATTCCTGCTTCTTGGCAGAATGGGGTTGGACTGGATGGCCCATGAAGTCTCTTCCATCTCTATGATTCTATGATTCTAGGTGATGGGAAAGGATGGGGAAGGAGGAGAAGACCCACCTCGTCCTCGGCTTGGGCCAATTCTTTCTTGAGCTCTTCGACACGAAGGCGCAGCTTCTTCACTTCGGCCTCATGCTGCTCCACCCTCCGGTTGGCATGCGCCAGCTCTGCCATCTTCTCCTGGCATTGCTTCTTCAGCTTGGCATGCACGTGCTTCAGGTCGGCCAGTTCCTATAGGAAACAAAGTCCGTCAGAACTTTTTGACAAGGAGTGTGCCATTTTTCATTAGTCCTCATAAGTTGGATCAAATTATTACATTCGTAGTTACGACACAATATCTGACATGCAAGCATGGCTCTTTCTGCCTATATTCCAGGATCTGGCCCCAGATTATCTGCTAATCCCAGATTATCTGGCAGTGTAGACTCATAATCCAAATCAGATAGACAAGGATCATTTCCTAGGATATAGGACAATGTAGATGCAGCCTGGGTCTGGTTTCAACTATCTGCGCCCAACAAAATACGTTCCCATTAGGAATTTTCTAGCTAATCCTGGCAATTTTATGGCTTGTTATCATAGGCCCCATCTCCACTACCATATAACATCCAGATTATATGCTTTGAATTGGATTATAGGGCAGTGCAGACACATATAATCCAGTTCAAAGCAGATAATCTGGGTTAGCATGGAAAAAGTTTATGAAACTGCAAAAACATTGTATTTGCGGGAAGGACATCATCCTGAAGGACCTTTAGCTCTAGTTTCTCAATGACCAACTCACAGTCTCAACCAATTCAACATAGTTTCTGATCACAAAAACAAAGTTTTCGGAGTTGAACAACTCCTTTCAAAGTAAGGACACAATTAAACAGGAAATAATACTTACTTACTTACTTACTTAGGCGATTCCGAGGATGACGGCCCTCCAAGTTTGGTGTCCTGGTGGTGGGTACATAGGTGAATGTGGAGTCCTATTTTTGACCTGCATCTTCTCCTGCAGTGAAGGCATTCCAGTGGAAGGCGGTCCCGGTTAGGGTTGGCTAGATGCAGCTTCCTCTTGGCACGTTTCTCTCTTTCACCCTCCATTCGTGCCTCTTCGAATTCTGCAGCACTGCTGGTCACAGCTGACCTCCAGTTCGAGCGCTCAAGGGCCAGGGCTTCCCAGTTCTCGCTGTCTATGCCACAGTTTTTTAATGTGGCTTTGAGCCCATCTTTGAATCTCTTTTCCTGTCCACAAACATTCTTGAGTTGGGAGTAGAGCAACTGCTTTGGGAGATGGTGATCGGGCATTTGGACAACGTGGCCAGTCCAGTGGAGTTGATGGCGGAGGACCCATCATTTCAATGCTGGTGGTGTTTGCTTCTTCCAGCATGCTGATCTTAGACATCACAAAGTCTAAGATCTGTGTTTGCGATCCCATGACACAGTTGCTGGGGATGAGAGACAGGGCCTTCTCGGCAGTGGCCCCCCGTCTGTGGAACTCTCTCCCCAGGGACATCAGGTTGGCCACCTCCCTCCTGTCCTTTAGAAGAAAGTTGAAAATTTGGCTGTGGGACCAGGTATTTGATTAGTGGACAGCGGCAATTGGAAAGAAGACTTGGATACTGCGACACTGAATTGACTCCAGACTTGGATTTGGTTTTAACTGGCATGACTAATCTATTGTTTTAATGAATTGTTTTTAAAGTTTTAATGTATTTTTTGACTATGTATATGATTGTATGTATATGACTATGTATATGACTATGTTGTAGGTTTTTTCAGGCTATATGGCCATGGTCCAGAGGCATTCTCTCCTGACGTTCCGCCTGCATCTAT
>NW_026847993.1:5601592-5618155 GCF_025583915.1 Anolis sagrei ordinatus | reverse complement strand
CACCTGGGATTGTGACATCAATGATCCACACTGTGTTTTTTAACACCATCGTGAGGTCAGAAGTACTGTGCTCCAAAACTCCAAAACTCTTGTCTGTCTGAATTCGGAAGTCCCACAGTAGTTTGACGTGTTCATTTTCTGTAACTGTCTCATGCTTACAATCCCCCCATCCTTTGTCACAGGCAGATTTTTGTGGCACAAGTTCCAATGAATCATCTGAGCAACAGTGTTGTGCCTCTGCTTGTAGTCTGTCTGCGTGATCTTCTTGCAGCAGCTGAGGATGTCATCTATTGTTTCACCCACTTCCTTGCAGAGTCTACATTTGGGATCTGTCATCGACTTTTGAATTCTGGCTATGATGGCATCATCATTATTATTATTACTAGCCGTCCCCTGCCACGCATTGCTGTGGCCCACATGGGGGTTCTGTGTGAGAAGTTTGGCCCAATTCTATCATTGGTGGGGTTCAGAATGCTCTGTGATTGTAGGTGAACTATAAATCCCAGCAACTACAACTCCCAAATGTCAAGATTCTATTTTCCCCAAACTCTACCAGTATTCACATTTGAGCATATTGAGTATTTGTGTAGAGTTTGGTCCAGATCCATCATTGTTTGAATCCACAGTGATCTCTGGATGTAGGTGAACTACAACTCCAAAACCAAAGGATACTGCCCAACAAACCCTTCCAGTATTTTCTGTTGGCCATGGGAGAACTGTGTGCCAAGTTTGGTTCAATTCCATCATTGGTGGAGTTCAGAATGCTCTTTGATTGTAGGGGAACTATAAATCCCAGCAACTACAACTCCCAAATGTCAAGATTCTATTTTCCCCAAACTCTACCAGTGTTCACATTTGGGCATATTGAGTATTTCTGTAGAGTTTGGTCCAGATCCATCATGGTTTGAGTCCACAGTGCTCTCTGGATGTAGGTGAACTACAACTCCAAAACCAAAGGACACTGCCCACCAAACCCTTCCAGTATTTTCTGTTGGTCATGGGAGGACTGTGTGCCACGTTTGGTTTAATTCCATCATTGGTGGAGTTCAGAATGCTACTTGATTGTAGGGGAACTATAAATCCCAGCAACTACAACTCCCAAATGACAAAATCAATTTTTTTAGTGAAGGACATACATTGGGTTGTTAGGTGTCTTGTGTCCAAATTTGGTGTCAGTTTGTCCAGTGGTTTTTGAGTTTTGTTAATCCCACAAACGAACATTACATTTTTATTTATATAGATTATTATTATTATTATTTCTCTTTTCCTCTGACCATATAATGCAATTTCTAAACTGCTTCATGTAGCAGTGTAGATGGGGCACTGGAGCAGGTCTTTTGCCTGCTCAATACACGAAGCATGGATTCTCTTTCCATCTCGGAGCGACATCCCCTAACCTTGCTGAGGTTGCAAAGGTTTGTGCTAATCAGGGGTGGCTCGTCCATTACGCCAAGTAAGCAGTCGCAGTACACTTTTTTTGCCAGGGGTGCAGAGGCGCCTCTGTAAATGCCCCTCGACCGCCACTTGAGGAGCGCCCCCTCCGCTCACAACAGCCCTAGCAGTCCGGGGGGAGCCTCGGCTTCCTTGCCTCGCTGCCGGGTGATCCTCTTCCCGAAGGAGCCGGGCCCTTGAGCCTCGCTTCGCCCCTCTTGTTCCTGCTCCATATCAATGATTGGTTGGGGGGGGGGGGGGCCAAAATACTGTTTGCTTATTGAAAATTAACTGGTAGCCAGACTCAGTTCTTGTGGGTTTTTGCGGGCTATATGGCCATGTTCTAGAGGCATTTCTCCTGACGTTTCGCCTGCATCTATGGCAAGCATCCTCAGAGGTAGTGAGGTCTTGGAAGTAGGACAATGGGTTTATATATCTGTGGAATGGCTGGGGTGGGGCAAAGAGCTCTTCTCTGCTGGAGCTAGGTGTGAATGTTTCAACTGACCACTTTCATTAGCATTTGAAGGCCTGCCTGAGCCTGGGAAAATCTTTTGTTGAGAGGTGTTAAGATGTGCCTGGTTGTCTCCTCTCTGCTGTTTTTGCTGTTGTAATTTTAGAGTTTTTTAATACTGGTAGCCAGATTTTGTTCATTTTCATGGTTTCCTCCTTTCTGTTGAAATTGTCCACATGCTTGTGGATTTCAATGGCTTCTCTGTGTAGTCTGACATGGTGGTTGTGAGAGTGGTCCAGCATTTCTGTGTTCTCAAATAAAATGCTATGTCCAGGTTGGTTCATCAGGTGCTCTGCTATGGCTGACTTCTCTGGTTGAAGTAGTCTGCAGTGCCTTTCATGTTCCTTGATTCGTGTTTGGGCAATGCTGCATTTGGTGGTCCCTATGTAGACTTGTCCACAGCTGCATGGTACACGGTAGACTCCTGCAGAAGGAAGAGGATCCCTCTTGTCCTTTGCTGAATGTAGCATTTGTTGGATTTTCTTGGTGGGTCTGTAGATAGTTTGTATGTTGTGTTTCCTCATCAGCTTCCCTATGCGGTCAGTGGTTCCCTTGATGTATGGCAAGAACACTTTTCCTCTGGGTGGATCTTTTTCTTTACTCTCTTGTTCTTGGTCTTGCATCTCTTCTGATGTCTGAGGTGGAGTCTCCATTGGCCTGGAGAGCCCAGTTGAGGTGGTTCAGTCCATCTTGGAGGAGGTGGGGTTCGCAGATCCTTTTTGCAGGGTCTGCCAAGGCTTGAATGGGGCTTCTTTTTTGACTTGGGTGATGGTTGGAGTTTTGATGTAGATATTAGGCCTGTTTGATCAAGAAAAAATTTGTTTCTAAAATCGATTTGTAATTGGGGTGTTTTTTTGTTTCGATATTTAAAATAATTACAAAACTTTCCAAAAAAAAGTTTTGGTATTTAAGAAATTTTGTAAATATTAACGAATTTTTAGAATATTTTTGGTATTTCTTAAGAATAATATTAAAATAATATTAAAAAATATTTTAAAATGGAAAATTAACCAAAAAATGGCCCAAATGTGGACCAAACACAGGCACGATACAGCAAATGAGAGCACACACCAACAGAAGAGTCTTTTCTTTTTTAGAATATTTTTTAAAAATAATATTAAAATAATATTAAAAAATAATATTAAAATAATATTAAAAATATTTTAAAATGGAAAATTAACCAAAAAATGGCCCAAATGTGGACCAAACACAGGCAGATACAGCAAATGAGAGCACACACCAACAGAAGAGTCTTTTCTTTTTTAGAATATTTTTTAAGAATAATATTAAAATAATATTAAAAAATAATATTAAAATAATATTAAAAAATATTTTTAAATGGAAAATTAACCAAAAAATGGCCCAAATGTGGACCAAACACAGGCAGGATACAGCAAATGAGAGCAACACCAACAGAAGAGTCTTTTCTTTTTTAGAATATTTTTTAAAAATAATAGTAAAAAATAATATTAAAAAATAATAAAAATAATATTAAAAAATAATATTAAAAATAATATTAAAAATAATATTAAAAATATTTTAAAATGGAAAATTAACCAAAAAATGGCCCAAATGTGGACCAAACACAGGCAGGATACAGCAAATGAGAGCACACACCAACAGAAGAGTCTTTTTTAGAATATTTTTTAAAAATAATAGTAAAAAATAATATTAAAAAATAATATTAAAAAATAATATTAAAAAATAATATTAAAAAATAATATTAAAAATATTTTAAAATGGAAAATTAACCAAAAAAATGGCCCAAATGTGGACCAAACACAGGCAAGAGACAGCAAATGAAGCAAGCAGCACTCACAGCAGCAAGGAATGAATCCAATCCGAGTTGCTAGCAGCCATTGCCAAGCCAACCCAATGCAAACTCCCTCGCCCTCTTGAAGCAACGGGCCGCGCGGAGCCGCTTTGAAAGGGCTCGCCGGCCAATCAAAAACAGGCAGCCACGGACCCATGGTGGTGCACTGTTTGGGAGCGCCGAATTGGCTCCCATGCACCAGCACTCCAGCAGCCTCCACCCCATTAACGAAACGAGCGGAGGCTCGTTAAAACTCTGGGGGCTGCTGGTTCGATATTTAAAAACCCTTCCGGGTTTGGGAATATGCTTCAATATCGCTTCGGAAATGGTAAAATTAACGAATTAATAACGAAATAACGAATTAACGAACGAAACCGCACAGGCCTATTAGATATCTATCTGTGTGTGGGGGTTTTCTGTAGACGGTGTGACCCAATTGTTGATCTGGTTTGCGGATGACGAGGACATCTAGAAAACGCAGTCTTCCTCCCTTTTCTTTTTCCATGGTGAACTGGATGTTTGGGTGGATGCTGTTCAGATGGTCCAGGAACCTGTTGAGTTCTTCTTCTCTATGGCTCCAAATGGTGAAGGTGTCATCCACATATCTGAACCATATCGTGGGCTTTTTGGTTGCTGTCTCCAGGGCTTGTTTTCAAAGTGTTCCATGTAGAAGTTAGCTATGACCGGGCTGAGAGGGCTCCCCATAGCTACTCCATCTTTCTGTTCATAGAATTCATTGTCCCACTGAAAGTAACTGGTGGTGAGGCAATGGTGAAACAGAGCCGTGATGTCTTCTGGGAACCTCTGGTTGATGAGTGCCATTGTAAGCAAAAATACTGTTTGCTTACCATTGAAAATTACCGAGGGCCACCTCTGGTGCCAATGACATGTTCCCAGGTGGTGTCTCCGTCCCCTTTGATGCCGCATCTGATGATCCTGAGACGCAGAGATAATCAACCCACAGGCCTGCTCCAGAGGTCACCGCAGGTCAGGCATCCCAAAACGTGTGTGTTTAGCCCTGGAGCCTGCCAGCACAGCGGCTGGTGTTTGGCTCTGGCAGCGAGTCGGATCTGTTGGTTTTCCCTCCTATTATCTCTGCATGAATTATTGAACACAGAGGCGCTGCGACGGCATTGTGGCTCCAGCTGGGCGGACGCCTTCGGTGTGTTGGTGGAGGCGGCATCGGAAATCACAGGGATCGCAGCCCAGACAAGGCACGGAAGAGTTGGATTTGGGGCCCCCCGAGTTCGGCACAGCCCTGTGGCTCTTGGGATGCACCTTATCGGAATGGGAAGCGGCAGGAAGGATAGCCAAAGGATGGATTCCTTTTCAGGCTGGTTGGAGTCAAGGTCACCCGTTGAAATGGAGACGTTGACGGTGTCTCTGATGAAACAAGACCCTTGGAAGCCGTGACCTTGGCATCATCTCAAGGGGCCGGAACGTGACCTTCTCCATCTCCGCAGACAGAAACAAATGCAAACCATCCCCAAGTTACGAACACAATTGGTTCCAGATGTTGAATTTGATTATAAGTCGGAACAGGGACATTTCTTAAGTGTAACTCCATCCAACTATTTGAGATAGATATAGAATCATAGAATCCAAGAGTTGGAAGAGACCTCCTGGGCCATCCAGTCCAACCCCATTCTGCCAAGAAGCAGCAATATTGCATTCAAATCACCCCTGACAGATGGCCATCCAGCCTCTGTTTAAAAGCTTCCAAAGAAGGAGCCTCCACCACACTCCGGGGCAGAGAGTTCCACTGCTGAACAGCTTTCAAAGTCAGGAAGTTCTTCCTCGTGTTCAGATGGAATCTCCTCTCATAGAATCATAGAATCAAGAGTTGGAAGAGACCTCATGGGCCATCCAGTCCAACCCCATTCTGCCAAGAAGCAGGAATATTGCATTGAAATCACCCCTGACAGATGGCCATCCAGCCTCTGTTTAAAAGCTTCCAAAGAAGGAGCCTCCACCACACTCCAGGGCAGAGAGTTCCACTGCTGAACAGCTCTCACAATTAGGAAGTTCTTCTTAATGTTCAGGTGGAATCTCCTATCATAGAATCATAGAATCAAAGAGTTGGAAGAGACCTCATGGGCCATCCAGTCCAACCCCATTCTGCCAAGAAGCAGGAATATTGCATTCAAATCACCCCTGACAGATGGCCATCCAGCCTCTGTTTAAAAGCTTCCAAAGAAGGAGCCTTCATCACACTCCAGGGCAGAGAGTTCCACTGCTGAACGGCTCTCACAGTCAGGGAGTTCTTCCTGATGACACTGGAGACTAGGACGCGGAACAATGGCTTCAAACTACAAGAGAGGCGATTCCATCTGAACATGAGGAAGAACTTCCTGACTGTGAGAGCCGTTCAGCAGTGGAACTCTCTGCCCCGGAGTGTGGTGGAGGCTCCTTCTTTGGAAGCTTTTAAACAGAGGCTGGATGGCCATCTGTCAGGGGTGATTTGAATGCAATATTTCTGCTTCTTGGCAGGGGGTTGGACTGGATGGCCCAGGAGGTCTCTTCCAACTCTTTGATTCTATGGAAATTCTTCCTCATGTTCAGATGGAATCTCCTCTCTTGTAGTTTGAAGCCATTGTTCCGCCTCCTAGTCTCCAAGGAAGCAGAAAACAAGCTTGCTCCCTCCTCCCTGTGGCTTCTTCTCACATATTTATACATGGCTATCATGTCTCCTCTCAGCCTTCTCTTCTTCAGGCTAAACATGCCCAGCTCCTTAAGCCGCTCCTCATAGGGCTTGTTCTCCAGACCCTTGATCATTTTAGTTGCCCTCCTCTGGACACATTCCAGCTTGTCAATATCTCTCTTGAATTGTGGTGCCCAGAATTGGACACAATATTCCAGGTGTGGCCTAACCAAAGTGATATATAGTATCACTAGCCGTCTCCTGCCATGTGTTGCTGTGGCCCAGTCTGGTGGTCTGGAAAATAATGAGAAAGTGTTGGTTTCTAATATATGTAATGTCTTTCTGCTTGTGGGTAAACAGTATTTCTCGTTGTTTCTTTGTCAGTGTTGATGTGCAGATTGTCTGGTTTGCCTACTCTGGAACATGCAACATATCATTGTTCTTTAGCGGTCCCTTTCAAATCTAGGATACTATGTGTGTGTGTGAATCATATCTCTCTATCTGTATCTATGGCTGGATGGCTCTTTGTCAGGAGGGCTTTGATTATGTTTTCTTGCCCTGGTGAGGAAGTTGGATTGGATGGCCTTAAGTATTTTCTGTTGGTCATGGGGGTTCTGTGTGGGAAGTTTGGCCCAATTCTATCGTTTGTGGGATTCAGAATGCTCTTTGATTGTAGGTGAACTATAAATCCCAGTAGTGACAACTACCAAATGTCAAGGTCTCCATCTGTGTTCATATTTGGGCATATGGAATATTTGTGCCAATTTGGTCCAGATCCATCATTGTTTGAGTCCACAGTGCTCTCTGGATGTAGATGAACTACAACTCCCAAACTCAAGGCCACTGCCCACCAAACCCTTGTAGTGTTTTCTGTTCATCCTGGGAGTTCTGTGTGCTACGTTTGGTTCAATTCCATAATTGGTGGAGTTCAGAATGCTCTTTGATTGTAGGTGAACTATACATCCCAATAACTACACTTGCCGCACTTGCTCCCTTGCCTGGCCCGCTTTGGGTCCGGAGGCGTGCCTGAAGACCCCGGCGTGTGCACCAAAAGTCACCTCTTCTCCTGACTTTCTCCTCAGCCATTGGGACCAAGAGAGAGAGAGAGAAAGAGAGAGAGAGAGAGGTGGAGATGCCCACCTTTCCTGAAGGTAGGCGCAAAAACAAAGGAGGGAGCGGAGGTGGGAGATACCTCCAGCCGGAGGGGCCTCTCTCTCTCTCTCTCTCTCTCTCTCGGTCCCAATGGCTGAAGAGAAAGTCAGGAGAAGAGGCGACTTTTGGTGCGCACGCTGAGGTCTTCAGACATGGCTGTCTCCTCAGCCATTGGGACCAAGAGAGAGAGAAAAAGAGAGAGAGAGAGGTGGAGATGCCCACCTTTCCTGAAGGTAGGCGCAAAAACAAAGGAGGGAGCGGAGGTGGGAGATACGTCCAGCCGGAGGGGCTCTCTCTCTCTCTCTATCTCTCTTGGTCCCAATGGCTGAAGAGAAAGTCAGGAGAAGAGGCTACTTTTGGTGCACACGCTGGGGTCTTCAAACACGCCTCCGGACCCGAAGCGGGCCAGACGCGGCGGCTCCACCCCTTGGCCCACCCGTGGATTGGGGAGAGGAGAGGAGGCGGGTGGAGCGCCGGGGGATCAGGAAAGGGAGCCGGTCATGGGGAAGGGATCGAACGCAGAGAACGATTGAGCGCTGGCTCTGCTCGTGCACCCGGTGGCCAGGTGGAGCAGGAACGAGAGGGGCTAGGCGAGGCTCAAGGGCCCGGCCCCTTTGGGAAGAAGAAGCAAGAAAGCCGAGGCTCCTCCCAGACTGCTAGGGCTGTTGTGAGCGGAGGGGGGCGCTCCTCAAGTGGCAGTCGAGGGGCATTTACAGAGGCGCCTCTGCACCCCTGGCAAAAAAAAGTGTTCTGCGACTGCTTACTTCGCGTAATGGACGAGCCGCCCCTGGATGCAGGTGAAACATCAAGAGAATGCTGCTGGAACATGACCAGACAGCCCAGAAAACTCCCAGCAAACCAGGGTATTTTCTCTTCCCAAATGTCTTTGCAAGCCAGCATCCAGTAGCAGACCAGCTCTGGCTCATAGACCAAACCATCGCTGTGTCCTAGAATAAACCTCCCTTCCCTTTTTTCCCCCTCCTGCTTCTTTTCTGGGACTGACTGACGGTTTGGCTCTCCCTCCGCATTCCTTCTGGCACATCCAACTCCCTGCTGTTTCTTTTTCTTGTGAGGGCAAGTTTCCAGCCACAAGCCCGTCCCTCGTTTCCCATGTGCCGTGTGGGGCCCCGGCCACAGAGCAGGAGGAGGCAGGCCCGGCTGTTTTGGAAAGATGCCTGCCATTCTTGCACATTCAAAAATGCTTCCCCCTCCTCTCGAAACAGGCCTTTCCGAAGCAAAGCAATGTGGCTGGACGTTTTAACCCTATCTCTGGTTCTTTAGTCCCCTCCTGCATTATATGAGTCTATACCTGGCATAGGCAAACTTTGGCCCTCCAGGTGTTTTGGAATTCAACTCCCACAATTCCTAACAGGCAGTAGAATGCATTGCAATAAATATCTGACTATTGCATTGTTGTTGGGAATTGGAGTGTATCATGGGAATTGGAGTGCATTGCAATAAGCATCGGACCATTGCATTGTTGTTGGGGATGGGAGTGGATCATGGGAATTGGAGTATATTGCAATAAATATCGGACCATTGCATTGTTGATGGGGATGGGAGTGCATCATGGGAATTGGAGTGGATTGCAGACCATTGCATTGTTGCTGGGGATGGAAGTGTATCATGGGAATTGGAGTATATTGCAATAAGCATCGGACCATTGCATTGTTGTTGGGGATGGGAGTGGATCATGGGAATTGGAGTGCATTGCAACAAACATCAGACCATTGCGTTGTTATTGGGGATTGAAATGTATCATGGGAATTGGAGTGCATTGCAATAAGCATCGGACCATTGCATTATTGTTGGGGATGGAAGCGTATCATGGGAACTGGAGTGTATTGTAATAAGCATCAGACCTTTGCATATTTGTTGGGAATTGGAGTGTATCATGGGAATTGGAGTGCATTGCAATAAGCATCGGACCATTGCATTGTTGTTGGGGATGGGAGTGTATCATGGGAATTGGAGTGTATTGCAATAAACATCGGACCATTGGGTTGCTGATGGGGATGGGAGCGCATCATGGGAATTGGAGTGCATTGCAATAAACATGGACTATTGCATTGTTGCTGGGAATTGGAGTGCATTGCAATAAGCATTGGACCATTGCATTGTTGGGGATGGGAGTGTATCATGGGAATTGGAGTGCATTCAATAAACATCAGACCATTGCATTGTTGTCGGGGAATTGGAGTGTATCATGGGAATTGGAGTGCATTGCAATAAACCTTGGACTATTGCATTGTTGTTGGGAATTGGAGTGTATCATGGGAATTGGAGTGCATTGCAATAAACCTTGGAGCATTGCATTGTTGTTGGGGGTGGGAGTGTATCATGACAATTGGAGTGTATCATGACAATTGGAGTGCATTTCAATAAACATCGGACCATTGCATTGTTGTTGGGGATGGGAGTGTATTATGGGAATTGGAGTGCATTGCAAGAAGCATCGGACCATTGCATTGTTTTGGGGATGAGAGTGTATCATGGGAATTGGAGTGCATTGCAATAAAAATCAGGCCATTGCATTGTTCTTGGGGATGGGAGTGTATCATGGGAATTGGAGTGCATTGCAATAAACATTGGACCATTGGGTTGCTGATGGGGATGGGAGCGTATCATGGGAATTGGAGTGCATTGCAATAAACAAAGACCATTGCATTGTTGCTGGGAATTGGAGTGTATCGTGACAATTGGAGTGTATCATGGGAATTGGAGTGCATTGCAATAAACATTGGACCATTGCATTGTTGTTGGGAACTGGAGTGTATCATGGGAATTAGAGTGCATTGCAATAAACATTGGACCATTGCATTGTTGTTGGGAACTGGAGTGTATCATGGGAATTGGAGTGCATTGCAATAAACATTGGACCATTGCATTGTTGTTGGGGATGGGAGTGTATTGCAATAAGCATTGGACCATTGCACTGTTGTTGGGAATTGGAGTGTATCATGGGAATTGGAGTGCATTGCAATAAACATTGGACCATTGCATTGTTGATGGGAATGGAAGTGTATCATAGAAAGTGACAACCCAGGAACAAAAATCGTGTTACATGTTGTCAGTATTCCTTCTTGCTCATGAGGACGAACTAGTTAAGGATGCATTTGGTGGAAGCGGTGACTCCGGCTTTTGTTCTTGCCCCTCCGCTGTGTGCCAAGCTGGTTGTGCTCATCTGTTCCTCATTAAAGAAGCCGGAGCTCTGGTTTGGTAATTAACACTGTCAGAGTAACGAGTGGAGGAGGGGAAGAGGTTGGCATGGGGACCTGTGTCCCACCCCTCACCTCCTTATCCCCTTCCCCAAAAATGTGAGAGAACCAAAACAATGGATCCAGCATCTGTGGTTCATCCCTTCTCTCGAATGCCATGAGCAACCTGGTGCCTGGAGACTTGTAAGGGTGCATCTGCACTGTCGAATTGATGCAGTTTGGCACTAACAGGTCTGAGACCAGTTTTCTATCTCAAAAAAGGATTAGGAAAGTTGAGAAAAGCTGATGTACAGTGTTGTCTAAAGACTCGTGAGTTATGAAATCTTTGCCTTTCAAAATCCTAAATATCACCAACCAAATTGGCAGGACAGAATTAGACAATACCCCTTTATCATTGCAATCAGTCATGGGAAGTGTTTCAAATAATAATAATAATAATAATAATAATAATAATAATAATAATAATAATAATAGTCCTAGGCACTTGGGAAGTGTTTCAAATAATAATAATAATAATAATAATAATAATAATAATAATAATAGTTCTAGGCACTTGGGAAGTGTTTCAAATAATAATAATAATAATAATAATAATAATAGTCCTAGGCACTTGGGAAGTGTTTCAAATAATAATAATAATAATAATAATAATAATAATAATAATAATAGTCTAGGCACTTGGGAAGTGTTTCAAATAATAATAATAATAATAATAATAATAATAATAATAATAGTCCTAGGCACTTGGGAAGTGTTTCAAATAATAATAATAATAATAATAATAATAATAATAATAATAATAGTCCTAGGCACTTGGGAAGTGTTTCAAATAATAATAATAATAATAATAATAATAATAATAATAATAATAGTCCTAGGCACTTGGGAAGTGTTTCAAATAATAATAATAATAATAATAATAATAATAATAATAGTTCTAGGCACTTGGGAAGTGTTTCTAATAGTAATAATAATAATAATAATAATAATAATAATAATAATCTAGTCCTAGGCACTTGGGAAGTGTTTCAAATAATAATAATAATAATAATAATAATAATAATAATAACAATAGTCCTAGGCACTTGGGAAGTGTTTCAAATAATAATAATAATAATAATAATAATAATAATAGTTCTAGGCACTTGGGAAGTGTTTCAAATAATAATAATAATAATAATAATAATAATAGTCCTAGGCACTTGGGAAGTGTTTCAAATAATAATAATAATAATAATAATAATAATAATAATAATAGTTCTAGGCACTTGGGAAGTGTTTCAAATAATAATAATAATAATAATAATAATAATAATAATAATAGTCCTAGGCACTTGGGAAGTGTTTCAAATAATAATAATAATAATAATAATAATAATAATAATAATAGTCCTAGGCACTTGGGAAGTGTTTCAAAATAATAATAATAATAATAATAATAATAATAATAATAGTCCTAGGCACTTGGGAAGTGTTTCAAATAATAATAATAATAATAATAATAATAATAATAGTCCTAGGCACTTGGGAAGTGTTTCAAATAATAATAATAATAATAATAATAATAATAATAATAATAATAGTTCTAGGCACTTGGGAAGTGTTTCAAATAATAATAATAATAATAATAATAATAGTCCTAGGCACTTGGGAAGTGTTTCAAATAATAATAATAATAATAATAATAATAATAATAGTCCTAGGCACTTGGGAAGTGTTTCAAATAATAATAATAATAATAATAATAATAATAATAGTCCTAGGCACTTGGGAAGTGTTTCAAATAATAATAATAATAATAATAATAATAATAATAATAGTCCTAGGCACTTGGGAAGTGTTTCATAATAATAATAATAATAATAATAATAATAATAATAGTCCTAGGCACTTGGGAAGTGTTTCAAATAATAATAATAATAATAATAATAATAATAATAATAATAGTCCTAGGCACTTGGGAAGTGTTTCTAATAATAATAAAAATAATAATAATAGACCTAGACATTTGGGAAGTGTTTCAAACAATAATAATAATAATAATAATAATAATAATAATAATAATAGTCCTAGACACTTGGGAAGTGTTTCAAATAATAATAATAATAATAATAATAATAATAATAATAATAGTCCTAGGCACTTGGGAAGTGTTTCTAATAATAATAAAAATAATAATAATAGACCTAGACATTTGGGAAGTGTTTCAAACAATAATAATAATAATAATAATAATAATAATAATAATAATAGTCCTAGACACTTGGGAAGTGTTTCAAACAATAATAATAATAATAATAATAATAATAATAATAGTCCTAGACACTTGGGAAGTGTTTCAAATAATAATAATAATAATAATAATAATAATAATAATAGTTCTAGGCACTTGGGAAGTGTTTCTAATAGTAATAATAATAATAATAATAATAATAATAATAATAATCTTTTTTATACTCCGCCACCATCTCATCAAATTCGGGATTCGGGGCAGCTAACATGAGGCCAAGCCCAAAAATAATACAACAAAGCTAGACACAAAACAACAACAAAAATTACATATATAAAGTAACAAAATAAAATAAAAAGCACAAAATAACATAAATAAAAATCAAACACAAAGGGTGGGCCAAATGCACAAAGTAAAATGTCAAAACCCTGGTGAGATAGGAATAGAAAAAGTGTATTTGTAAGGGAGGAGGAAATTGGGTTGTAGTTTTTTTTCGGGCTATATGGCCATGTTCTAGTGGCATTCTCTCCTGACGTTTCGCCTGCATCTTTGGCAAGCATCCTCAGAGGTAGGAGGAGGAAAAGCCTGGGTTGTTCCATTCTTCCCTTGCCTTTTGGCGAGGAGATCCACCTTCCATGCCTCCGAATGGTTTCGCCGGAATAGGGTGGGTGGTGAAGAGGATAAGGAAGGAAGGAGGGGGAGAGGAAAAAAGGGTGGAAGGAGAGAGAGAGAGAAAAAGAAAGATGTCACCATCTCTAATCTCTGTGCCGTTTTCCTTCCCTAGTAAAGAAGAGGAAGCCACCGATGATAATGCCGCAGCATCCAAGCCTCCGCAGAGAAGGATGCTCAGGAAGAGGAGAGCAGGGAGAGTCTGAAGACAGGTGAAGGAGGAGAGGAGGAAAGAAGAGAGAGAGAGATCAAAGGCTGTCGTAGAGAGAGGGGGAAAGAGGAAGGCGGTGAGGCGGAGGTGGATCCCGGCTCTTGTGGCCGAGCCATGGCTACGAATTTCAACGACATTGTCAAACAAGGCTACGTGAAGATGAAGAGCAGGAAGCTGGGGGTAAGTCGGCACGCGTGATGCGCGGGGATGCGGTCCATCGTGGAAAAGCCTTTGTTGGGATGCGAGCAGGTGAGCTTTTGTGTGCCGGAAGGCATCTCTCCATCTTCCGCTCCTTCGGGAAAGATCTCAGTCGTTATTTTGATTTCAACTTGGAAGATGGGAACGGGGTTGTGGCAGATATGGAATTGCACGGTCTCAATGTGTATGTTGCAAAGGTCCAGCAAAAGGTCGTTATTTTGATTTCCTCACTAATTAATTTCAGCTTGGAAGATGGGAACGGTGTGGTGGCGGATCTGGAATTGCACGATCTCGATGTGTATATTGCAAAGGTCATTATTTTGATTTCCTCGCCAATTCATTTCAGCTTGGAAGATGGGAACGGTGTGGTGGCAGATCTGGAATTGCACGGTCTCGATGTGTATGTTACAAAGGTCCAGCAAAGAGTCATTATTTTGATTTCCTTGCCAATTAATTCCAGCTTGGAAGATGAGAACGGTGTGGTGGCGGATATGGAATTGCACGTTCTCGATGTGTATATTGCAAAGGTCCAGCAAAGGGTCATTATTTTGATTTCCTCGCCAATTAATTTCAGCTTGGAAGATGAGAACGGTGTTGTGGCAGATCTGGAACTTCACCGTCTCGATGTGTATGTTGGAAAGGTCCAGCAAAGGGTCATTGTTCTGATTTCCTCACCAATTTCATGTTGGAAGATGAGAACAAGTTGTGGCGGAACTGGAATTGCACCGTCTGGATGTGTATATTGCAAAGGTCCAGCAAAGGGTCATTGTTGTGATTTCCTCACCATTAATTTCAGCTTGGAAGATGGGAATGGTGTTGTGGCGGATCTGGAATTGCACCATCTCGATGTGTATATTGCAAAGGTCCAGCCAAGGGTCATTATTTTGATTTTCTCACCATTAATTTCAGCTTGGAAGTTGGGAACGGTGTGGTGGCGGATCTGGAATTGCACCATCTCGATGTGTATACTGCAAAGGTCCAGCAAAGGGTCATTATTTTGATTTCCTTGCCAATTAATTTCAGCTTGGAAGATGAGAACGGTGTTGTGGCAGATATGGAATTGCATGGTCTCGATGTGTATATTGCAAAGGTCCAGCCAAGGGTCATTATTTTGATTTCCTCACTAATTAATTTCAGCTTGGAAGATGGGAACGGTGTTGTGGTGGACCAGGAATTGCACCGTCTCGATGTGTATGTTGCAAAGGTCCAGCAAAGGGTCATTGTTTTGATTTTCTCACCATTAATTTAAGCTTGGAAGATGAGAACGGTGTGGTGGTGGATCTGGAGTTGCACCATCTCGATGTGTATATTGCAAAGGTCCAGCCAAGGGTCATTGTTGTGATTTCCTCACCATCAATTTCAGGAGGAAGTTGAGAACAGGTTGTGGCGGATCTGGAATTGCACCATCTGGATCTGTGTGTTGCAAAGGTCCAGCAAAGGGTCATTGTTTTGATTTCTTTACCATTAATTTCCATTTGGAAGATGGGAACGGTGTTGTGGCGGATATGGAATTGCACCGTCTCGATGTGTATATTGCAAAGGTCCAGCAAAGGGTCATTGTTTTGATTTTCTCACCATTAATTTCATGTTGGAAGTTGGGAACGGTGTGGTGGTGGATCTGGAATGAACCGTCTCAATGTGTATATTGCAAAGGTCCAGCAAAGGGTCATTGCTGTGATTTCCTCACCATCAATTTCATGTTGGAAGATGAGAACAGGTTGTGGCGGATCTGGAATTGCACCGTCTGGATGTGTATGTTGCAAAGGTCCAGCAAAAGGTCATTATTTTGATTTCCTTGCCAATTAATTTCAGCTTGGAAGATGAGAACGGTGTGGTGGCGGATCTGGAATTGCACCGTCTCAATGTGTATATATTGCAAAGGTCCAGCAAAGGGTCATTATTTTGATTTCCTCGCAAATTAATTTCAGCTTGGAATATGGGAACGGTGTTGTGGCGGATATGGAATTGCGCGGTCTCGATGTGTATGTTGCAAAGGTCCAGCAAAGGGTCATTGTTTTGATTTCTTTACCATTAATTTCCATTTGGAAGATGAGAATGGTGTTGTGGTGGATCTGGAATTGCACTGTCTCGGTGTGTATATATCACAGGAAATCATTATTTTGATTTCCTCGTCGTCATTTTCAGGATTTCAGCTTGGAAGATGAGAACGGGTGTGCGGTGCATCCGCAAGCACACTATTTCAGCTTGGAAGATGAGATCCGGTCGCGGTGCATCCGCAAGCACACTAATTCTATTTCAGCTTGGAAGATGAGAACAGGTTGCAATGCATCCGCAAGCACATTACTTCAGTGTATATATAGCTTTGTCTCTTATGGATCTGTATATATTATGCTGGGCTTTGGGTGCTTCGTCGGCACACCCTTCCTCTCGGGACTCTACGGCTTATGCAAGTATAGCGAGGTGTTTCGTCTCTGCGCTCGGATAGGATGGAACTGGGAGTGGGCTGCCTTGCGTTGCATTGCATTGCA
>NW_026847993.1:5586592-5596592 GCF_025583915.1 Anolis sagrei ordinatus | reverse complement strand
CTGCCGGGAAGTAGCAGCCAATAGTGAAAGGACCAAGGCAGAGACATCTCCAGCTCATCCCTTGTTTGGGTATCAGCCAGCACGTCAACGACTTAAATCAAGAAATAGTTTTCTAAGATCTACAGAGACACTCGCCGAAACACCTCAGCAAGCGAGAGTCCAAAAGTGGCAGGCTCAAACCCAGAACTGATACCAAATGGGAGACTCCCCCCTGGGCACACAGAAGACGGGGCGACTTGGAAGGCGCTGAACAGACTGCGCTCTGGCACCACGAGATGCAGAGCCAACCTTCAGAAATGGGGCCACAAAGTGGAATCCTCGACATGCGAGTGTGGAGAAGAGCAAACCACTGACCACCTGCTGCAATGCAACCTGAGCCCTGTCACATGCACAAGGGAGGACCTTCTTGCAGCAACACCAGAAGCACTCCAAGTGGTCAGATACTGGTCAAAGGACATTTAATCAACTACCAAACTAATGATTTTCGTATTTTGTCTGTGTTTTTTTTTGCTTTGTTCTGTTAGAAATGTAATATAATCGACTGGTTGCACTGACATGATAAATAAATAAGCAGCAAATCCTCTCCATGCCTCCCTGTGCATGACTTCTTGCTCTGCTTTTCCAGTCTCTTGGCCCTCCGGGGCTTTGCTCCAAATCAAAGAGATTGAGATCCAGGCTTCCTTGATGTGGCTTGGAGGGCGGCAGCCTCTCTTCCTCTCCTTCACCCTGCCAGGATCTGCTGAATCTGCACATCAGTTTCCTTTTGTGGGATTTCCCCAGCTGCAGATTCTATTTCATCCCCGTTCATCCTCGAGTGCAGGAAAACTCTGGCAAAATTGGGTTGTTGTAGGTATTTCGGGATGTATGGTCATGTTCTAGAACAGTGGTTCTCAACCTTCCTAATGCCATGACCCCTTAATACGCTTCCTCATGTTATGGTGACCCCCAACCATAAAATTAGTTTCGTTGCTACTTCATAACTAATTTTGCTGCTGTTATGAATAGTAACAGATTGGGGGAGGGTATTGATTTTGTCCTGTGGGAGTTGTAGTTGCTGGGATTTATAGTTCACCCACAATCAAAGAGCATTCTGAACTCCACCAACAATGGAACTGAATCAAACTTGACACACAGAATTCCCATGACCAACAGAAAATACTGGAAGGGTTTGGTGGGAACTAACCTTGAGTTTTGGGAGTTGTAGTGTACCTACATCCAGAGAGAACTGTAGACACAAACAATGGTGGATCTGAATCAAACTTGGCACGAATTCTCAGTATGCCCAAATGTAAACACTAGTAGAGTTTGGGGAAAATAGACCTTGACATTTGGGAGTTGTAGTTGCTGGGATTTATACTTCACCTACAATCAAAGAGCATTCGAACCCTACCTAGGATTGAATTGGGCCAAACTTCCCACACAGAACCTCCATGACCAACAGAAAATACTGTGTTTTCTGGTGGTCTTTGGTGACCCCTCTGACACCTCCTCGTGACCCCTCCAGGGGTCCTGACCCCCAGGTTGAGAAACACTGTTCTAGAAGCATTCTCTCCTGACGTTTCGCCTGCACACAAATATGCATATAGTACACATGCAAATACACAAATATATATATATATACACACACACACATATATATACGCAAACACACATATATAAACAAATATATACACACATATACACAATATGCATGTACACATATAAACACACAAATACATATATATATATACACACACACATATATACATACATACATATACGCAAATACACACATACACAAATATATACACCCACATATATATATACAAACAAACATTTATACACAAATATATACACAATACGCATGTACACATATAAACACACATTTACACAAATATATTTATACACATATACACACATATATATACATACATACATATACGCAAATACACACATACACAAATATATACACCCACATATATATATATATATGCAAACACACATATATACAGAAATATATACACACACATATACAATATGCATGTACATATATAAACACACAAATATATATACACGCACATATACACACACATATATATACATACATATACGCAAATACACACATACATATATACACACCCACATATATATACGCAAACACACATATATACACAAATATATACACACATATACACAATATGCATGTACACATATAAACACACAAATACACAAATATATATATACACATATACACACACACATATATATACGCAAACACACATAAATACACAAATATATACACACATATATACAATATGCATGTACACATATAAACACACAAATATATATATACACCTGTATATATATACATACACAAATATACGCACACATGTATATATACACAAACACACATATATACACAAATATATACACACATATACACAATATGCATGTACACATATAAACACACAAATACATATATATATATACACACACATATATATATACATACATATACGCAAATACACACATACACAAATATATACACCCACATATATATATACAAACAAACATTTATACACAAATATATACACAATACGCATGTACACATATAAACACACATTTACACAAATATATTTATACACATATACACACACATATATATACATACATACATATACGCAAATACACACATACACAAATATATACACCCACATATATATATATATGCAAACACACATATATACAGAAATATATACACACATATATACAATATGCATGTACATATATAAACACACAAATATATATACACGCACATATACACACACATATATATACATACATATACGCAAATACACACATACATATATACACACCCACATATATATACGCAAACACACATATATACAGAAATATATACACACACATATACAATATGCATGTACATATATAAACACACAAATATATATACACGCACATATACACACACATATATATACATACATATACGCAAATACACACATACATATATACACACCCACATATATATACGCAAACACACATATATACACAAATATATACACACATATACACAATATGCATGTACACATATAAACACACAAATACACAAATATATATATACACATATACACACACACATATATATACGCAAACACACATAAATACACAAATATATACACACATATATACAATATGCATGTACACATATAAACACACAAATATATATATACACCTGTATATATATACATACACAAATATACGCACACATGTATATATACACAAACACACATATATACACAAATATATACACACATATACACAATATGCATGTACACATATAAACACACAAATACACAAATATATATACGCACACGTATATATACACCCGAGCCCCCGGTGGCGCAGTGGGTTAAAGCACTGAGCTGCTGAGCTTGTTGATCGAAAGGTCGCAGGTTCGATTCCGGGGAGCGGCGTGAGCTTCCGCTGTCAGCCCTAGCTTCTGCCAACCTAGCAGTTCGAAAACATGCAAATTTGAGTAGATCAATAGGTACCGCTCCGGCGGGAATGTAACGGCGCTCCATGCAGTCATGCCGGCCACATGACCTTGGAGGTGTCTACGGACAACGCTGGCTCTTCGGCTTAGAAATGGAGATGAGCACCACACCCCAGAGTCAGACATGACTGGACTTAATGTCAGGGGACAACCTTTACCTTTACCTATATATATACCCATCCATATATATATATATATATACACGCAAACACACATATATACACAAATATACATACACAAAACAGACTGGGCCACAACAATGCGTGGCAGGGGACGGCTAGTACGTATATACATACAGACAAACTCTCTCCTTGCTTCACTGCCAACAGAAACTCTGAAGATGCCTTAGTCACAGATGCAGGCGAAATGTCAGGAGAGAATGCTGCTGGAAGATGGTAATATTATTATTATTATTATTATTATTATTATTATTATTATTAGTATTAGTATTAGTATTATTATTAAACTTTATTTGTACCCCGCTAGCATCTCCCGAAGGACTCGATGCGGCTTACACAGGCCAAGGCCTCAACACACAATATAACAATACAATCTAAGCAAATCAAAGCAAAATAAAGCAAAATGAACAACAGGCAAAAAGTGGGTGCTAGAAACAATATCATACGAAAGCTGACTGGCACAACCTGGGGATCACAACCAGATACAGTGAAGACATCTGCCCTTGCGCTATGCTACTCTGCTGCTGAGTATGCATGCCCAGTGTGGAACACATCTCACCACACTAAAACAGTGGATGTGGCTCTTAATGAGACATGCCGCATTATCACGGGGTGTCTGCGCCCTACACCACTGGAGAAATTACACTGCTTAGCCGGTATTGCACCACCTGACATCCGTCGGGAAGTAGCAGCCAATAGTGAAAGGACCAAGGCAGAGACATCTCCAGCTCATCCCCTGTTTGGGTATCAGCCAGCACGTCAACGACTTAAATCTAGAAATAGTTTTCTAAGATCTACAGAGACACTCGCTGGAACACCTCAGCAAGCGAGAGTCCAAAAGTGGCAGGCTCAAACCCAGAACCTCAACCAATGGCTGATACCAAATGAGAGACTCCCTCCTGGGCACACAGAAGACTGGGCGACTTGGAAGGCATTGAACAGACTGCGCTCTGGCACCACGAGATGCAGAGCCAACCTTCAGAAATGGGGCTACAAAGTAGAATCCTCGACATGCGAGTCTGGAGAAGAGCAAACCACTGACCACTTGCTGCAATGCACCCTGCCACATGCACAATAGAGGACCTTCTTGCGGCAACACCAGAGGCACTCCAAGTGGCCAGAGACTGGTCAAAGGACATTTAACCAGCTACCAAACTCACAAGTTGTGTATTTTTCTGTTTGTTTGCTTTGTTCTGTTAGACTGGTTGTTCTGACACGACAAATAAATAAATAAATAACAACAGGCAATAAACAATACACTAAAACACAATAAAACTGGGCCGGGGCAGAGTAATGGGTACAGGATTAAAAGTACTGATGTGGTAGGTGGAATATAAGGCATTATAGGGCAAGTGCGGTGTGCGGTGTGCAGCAATCATTAGTTCTACTAAAGTGCTTCTGGGACTTGGTATTGGAGATTCCTATTCTGGGAAGGCACATCGGAACAGCCAGGTCTTCAGGTTCTTTCTGAAGACTGCCAATGTAGGGGCCTGTCTGAGATCTTTGGGGAGGGTGTTCCAGAGTCGGGGAGCCACCACAGAAAAGGCCCTGTCTCGTGTCCCCACCAAACGTGCTTGCGACGCAGGCGGGATCACGAGCAGCGCCTCTCCAGATGACCAAAGTGAACGCGTGGGTTCGTAGACGGAGGTGCGGTCACGCAGGTAGGGTGGTCCCAAACCGTTCAGGGCTTTGTAGGTAAGCACCTGCACCTTAAATTGGGCTCGGAAAATAAACGGCAGCCAATGAAGCTCCTTGAACAGGAGGGTTGACCTCTCTCTGTAAGGGGCCCCATTTAGCATCGTGGCTGCTGCTCGTTGGACCAGTTGGAACTTCCGAGCCGTCTTCAAGGGCAGCCCCACGTAGAGTGCATTACAGTAGTCCAATCTAGAGGTGACCAAGGCATGGACCACAGTCCGGAAGACTCACAGCAACCCAGTCATTCCAGCCTTGAAAGCCTTTGACAAATAATAATAATAATAATAATAATAATAATAATACCATTGCATCTATAGCATTTACACCTGTATTCACTTGCCACAGATTTGATGGATCTGCTCAAACTGGGATTCGAATGCAAACCTCAGCCTTGGATCCTCATCGCCTTCTTAGCTATACTAAACGAAGGGTTGCAAATCTCTAGTGAGTGCGCTCGATGCTCGGGACGCCACAGCAAAACGAATACTGCCTTAAACTTTAACCTCCCCCGGGGCCAAGCGTGAACTCCTGGCATTTGGATCCCAGACATTCATGGGAATGTGGCCAGAACTGACACACTTAAATGCAGCCACGTGACCTTTGGAGTCTGTCGTAATGTGATATTTAAATTACTATTAATATTTAATTCCGTTTGCATATTTCAATATTTTTTTAAAGTATGCTGGTGCTTTTATGTGAAGTCTCCTTCAAGAGAGATAAAACAAGGATTTATTATTATTATTATTATTATTATTATTATGGCCATGGTCTAGAGGCATTCTCTCCTGACGTTTCGCCTGCATCTGTGGCAAGCATCCTCAGAGGTTGTGAGGTCTGTTGGAACTAGGAAACAGGGTTTATATATCTGTGGAATGACCAGTGTGGGACAAAGGACTCTTGTCTGTTGGAGCCAGGTGTGAATGTTTCAACTGATCACCTTGATTAGCATATAATGGCATTATTATTATGATTATTATTAGTATTAGTATTATTATTATGGCCATGGTCTAGAGGCATTCTCTCCTGACGTTTCGCCTGCATCTATGGCAAGCATCCTCAGAGGTTGTGAGGTCTGTTGGAAATAGGAAACAGGGTTTATATATCTGTGGAATGACCAGTGTGGGGCAATGGACTCTTGTCTGTTGGAGCCAGGTGTGAATGTTTCAACTGATCACCTTGATTAGCATATAATGGCATTATTATTATGATTAGTATTAGTATTAGTATTATTATTATGGCCATGGTCTAGAGGCATTCTCTCCTGACGTTTCGCCTGCATCTATGGCAAGCATCCTCAGAGGTTGTGAGGTCTGTTGGAAATAGGAAAAAGGGTTTACCGTATCTATCTGTGGAATGACCAGGGCGGGACAAAGGACTCTTGTCTGCTGGAGCTTGGTGTGAATGTTTCAACTGATTACCTTGATTAGCATATAATGGCATTATTATTATTATTATTATTATTATTATTATTATTATTATTATTAGGCTGTTGTAGGTTTTTTCGGGCTATATGGCCATGGTCTAGAGGCATTCTCTCCTGACGTTTTGCCTGCATCTATGGCAATCATCCTCAGAGCTAGTGAGGTCTGTTGGAAACTAGGAAAAAGGGTTTATATATCTGTGGAATGACCAGGGTGAGACAAAGAACTCTTGTCTGCTGGAGCTAGGGTTCAACTAATCACCTTAATGTTCCAACTGATCACCTTGATTAGCATATAATGGCACTGCACCCAGTGTGCCAATCACCACTGGGACCACCTTGACTGGCTTGTGCCAGAGTCTTTGCTGCTATTATTATTATTATTATTATTATTATTATTATTTTATTGATTTTATTATTATTTAGTTATTATTAATAATTTATAATTATTATATTTTTGCAATTATTATTATTATTATTTTACTGACACCAAAACACAGTATGTCACAGCAAACGAGATATATATATGCTGGATTTCGTATCACAAAATCACAAGTCGAACACTTCCCAAGCATCTAGGACTGTGTGATTTATTGTTGTTATTATTATTATTATTATTATTATTATTATTATTATGAGGACTTAAAGATCGAACTGTAAAGACCCTGGCACAAGCCAGTCAAAGTGGTCCCAGTGGTCATCTTGCTGCTATGAACTCATATTGTTATGTATCTAATAATAATAACAATAATAACAAATAATAATAATAATAATAATAATAATAATAATAATAATAAGGATTTAAAGATCGAACTGCAAAGACTCTGGCACAAGCCAGTCAAGGGGGTCCCAGTGGTCATCTTGCTGTTGTGTACTCATCTTGTTATGTATCTAATAATAATAATAATAACAAATAATAATAATAATAATAATAATAACAATAATAATAATAAGGATTTAAGGATCGAACTGCAAAGACTCTGGCACAGGCCAGTCAAGGGGGTCCCAGTGGTCATCTTGCTGCTGCGTATTCGTATTGTTATGTATCTAATAATAGTAGTAGTAGTCATGATAATAATAATAATAATAATAATAATAATAATAAGGATTTAAAGATAGAAATGCAAAGACTCTGGCACAAGGCAGTCAAGGGGGTCCGAGTGGTGATTGGCACACTGGGTGCAGTGCCTCAAGACCTTGGCCTGCACTTAAAAACAATCGGCGCTGACAAAATTACCATCTGTCAGCTGCAAAAGGCCACCCTACTCGGATCTATATGTATTATTCACTGATATATCACACAATCCTAGACACTTGGGAAGTGTCCGACGTGTGATCCAATACAACAACCAGCGTAGTGATCTTGTTTACTGTGTACAAATCTTGTTATGTATATAATAATAATAATAATAATAATAATAATAATAATAATAATAATAGTAATAATAGCGATTTAAAGATCGAACTGCAAAGACTTTGGCACAGACCAGTTAAGGGGGTCCGAGTGGTGATTGGCACACTGGGTGCAGTGCCTCAAGACCTTGGCCTGGACTTAAAACAATCGGCGCTGACAAAATTACCATCTGCCAGCTGCAAAAGGCCACCCTACTCGGATCTATATGTATTTTTCACGGATATATCACACAATCCTAGACACTTGGGAAGTGTCCGACGTGTGATCCAATACAACGACCAGCAGGGTGATCTTGTTTGCTGTGTACGAATCTTATTATGTATCAAATAATAATAATATTAAGATTTTAAGATTGAACTGCAAAGACTTTGGCACAAAACCAGTTAAGGAGGTCCCAGTGGTGATCGGCACACTGGGTGCAGTGCCTCAAGATCTTGGCCTGCACTTAAAAACAATCGGTGCTGACAAAATTACCATCTGTCAGCTGCAAAAGGCCACCCTACTCAGATCTATATGTATTATTCACGGATATATCACACAATCCTAGACACTTGGGAAGTGTCCGACGTGTGATCCAATACAACAACCAGCAGAGTGATCTTGTTTGTTGTGTACAAATCTTATTATGTATCAAATAATAATAATATTAAGATTTTAAGATCGAACTGCAAAGACTTTGGCACAGGCTAGTTAAGGCGGTCCGAGTGGTGATTGGCACACTGGGTGCAGCGCCTCAGGACCTTGGCCTGGACTTAAAAACAATCGGTTTTGACACAGCATTCAATCCCTGGTGTTCATAGGCATTTAGTGGTGTGTAATATATGCATTACCAAGCAGATAAAAGAAACGAAAAGTTGCAATTATTTTACAAAGTATTAATATCTAGGAAGATTAATTATTTCTTTCTTTTTATCTCTCTCTTTCATTGCAATTCCTGGTAAATCTGGCTCCCATTTGGCTTCCCTCCAGCTGCAAACTGTATCTGTTTATGCAAATACAAGTTGGGAGACAAAAAAGGAAAGAGAGAGAAAGAGAAGAGGGAGGAGAGGATGGAGAAAAGCTTCCTCCCTGCAATTGCTTTGCATTCAAATGGATGGAGGTTGGAGCCTGGAAGGCTCAGGTGTGCCACAAAGGGCCTTTGGATGCTCTGCGGAGAAGCCCAGCGGCCCCCCGGCAAGCCCTTCCACCCCCCGGCAAGCCCTTCCACGGGTAATTAAGTGCCTGCGTGGTAATTAATCCTGGCACCTTGACAGGTCCAGGCCCCACGAGAGGGGGAGAGCTGTCAACGAGGCAGGAAGGGCCTGCCGCCATCCCATAATGAGCCCATCTCAAGAGAAAGGCTGTGCTGGCAATGCTAATTTGGAGAGGAAAGTGGAGTCATCGCAGGGACACTTGGGCATTTTTCTCAATGGGCAAAGGCACTGCAAGGCGATCCTTCTGGCGGATTTCTAACTGGGAAGGGAAGTGGGAAAAAGGAAGAATGAAGGAAATAGATAGATAGATAGATAGATAGATAGATAGATAGATAGATAGATGGATGGAGGAGGGAAGAGGAGAAGGAAAGAAAGAGAAAGGCAAAAGGAAAAGAAAGAAGAAAGGATGGAGAAAGGAAAGAAGCAAGGAGAAAAGGGAAGGAGAAGGAAGGAAGGAAAGAGAAAGGCAAAAGGAGAAGAAAGAAGAAAGGATGGAGGAAGGAAAGAAGCAAGGAGAAAGGGGAGGGAGAAGGAAGGAAGGAAGGG
>NW_026847993.1:5534812-5561430 GCF_025583915.1 Anolis sagrei ordinatus | reverse complement strand
GCAATGGTGCATTAGCCGTAGCCAGGATTTCATTTCGGGGGGGGGGGGGGGGGGCTGAAATTTTTTCAGGGTTTTTTTTTGGGGGGGCTGAGTTTGGGGGGGGCTGAGTCTGAGTGAGAGAGGGTCTAGCCTAGCAAACCTTTTGTATCATTACCCCAATACCCCCATGCATATGGGATATATTGAGTATGGTGATCAGATCATGATATGAATAAACATAACAGTTTAAATAATGCACCAGTAAGGCCTTTTCGCGAACCATGAGAATTTCGGGGGGGGGGGGCTGAAGCCCCTCAAGCCCCCCCCCCACCCCACCCCCACGGCTACATGCCTGGTTGGATATTACAAATACAAATATCTGGATGGAAGAGCGGTAGGTCCTGGAAATATTGCATAAGGAAGGCACTTAGTCCGAAGATCCATTGTTTTCCTGGAAAACTTGCAAAAGTTGCTATAGCTGTCCATTAAAAACCATTTAAATCTTGGGTTGTTGTAGGTTTTTTCGGGCTATATGGCCATGGTCTAGAGGCATTCTCTCCTGACGTTTCGCCTGCATCTATGGCAAGCCTCCTACTTCTGAGGATGCTTGCCATAGATGCAGGTGAAACGTCAGGAGAGAATGCCTCTAGACCATGCCATATAGCCCGAAAAAACCTACAACAACCCAGTGATTCTGGCCATGAAAGCCTTCGACAATACATTTAAATAATTGTTTCAAAGTTCCTTTTACGTGGACTTTGGTACCATCTAGTGGTCAAGTCCGAGGCCCCTTTGGAACAAAATTTGGGAAAACAAATTTTCCCAAATTTTCCTAGAGGCACACAAAATGCTCTGTTCCTGGTTTGAAAGTGTTCTTTCCCATTAAGTTGTGCAGCCCTTACTTTGATAGTAGTTATTGCACTCCGGAAACTTTGTTGTTGTGCCTGCCACAAACTAGGTTGGTTGAGACTCGATGCAAAACTAGAGCAAATGTGCTCCAGGATGTCCCTTCCGCAAAACTAAAGTTCTTGCAGCTTAATAAACTTTCCCCATGTTCTTATCATAGAATCAATTGTTGTTGTTCATTCTGTTCAGTCGTTTCCGACTCTTCGTGACCTCATGGACCAGCCCACGCCAGAGCTCCCTGTCAGCTGTCACCACCCCCAGCTCCTTCAAGGTCAGTCCAGTCACTTCAAGGATACCAACCATCCATCTTGCTCTTGGTCGGCCCCTCTTCCTTTTTTCCTTCCATTTCCCCCAGCATCATTGTCTTCTCCAAGCTTTCCTTTCTTCTCATGATGTGGCCAAAGGACTTCATCTTGGCCTCTACTATCCTTCCCTCCAATGACCAGTCCGGCTTTTTTTCCACGGACATTATGATTGATTTACAAAGGGCAGGGTTGATCCCTGCCCTGATCCTGTTTGTTTCCTTCACCAAAACCCATCAAGGACAGGGTTTGTGGAGATCGCACCTTGCCAGCCAAAACAAAGCCTCACATTCCAGCTGGCTGGCAATCTATAATCCCATCATTTCCCCCATTGTCCATGGTCGTCCCGCCTTCTCTCTTCTGATTCGTCCGTCCTCGGAAGCGAGAGAAGTGCGCTGATTGACCCTCCAGAGGCGGAGGAACTCGCTGATTGGCCCAGAACAAGGCGGGCCGCCAAGCCTCCTCCCAGCTGTTCGAGCTGTCAACCAATCAGCGCGAAGCCGGGCGGAGGGGGGGGGGGGCGGGAAATTCAAAAGGTTTTACTGTGTTTTCTCTATAAATATGCTTGTAAATTCTTTAGCGGTATGCTTGTAGTGGAACTATTCCTACAATGCATCCGATTGCAGCTGAATCGCAAATAAAAACACCTCGGTCGCTGAACTTCTTCCGCTTTGGTGGGGATTTATTATTTTAAAAATATTTTATCGCTGAAATTGGCTTCGCTGGCCTCACCAAGGTTCCAGGACTCTCTTGATGCAGTCCTTGGGATCTCCTCGGCTGGGGAGACCCTCCTAAAAGCAGCTCGATATCATACTGAAGTATGGACTGGTTGGATCTTCTCACAGTCCAAGGCACTCTCAGAACTTTCCTCCAACACCACAGATCAAAAGCGTCTCTCTTCCTTCGCTCAGCCTTCCTGAAGGTCCAGCTCTTGCATCCGTAGGTGACTACAGGGAATACCATGGCTTTGACTAGGCGGATCTTTGTTGCCAGTGTGATGTCTCTACTCTTTACTATTTGATCGAGACTGGACATTGCTCTCCTCCCAAGAAGGAAACGTCTCCTGATTTCCTGGCTGCAGTCTGCGTCTGTAGTGACCTTTGCACCTAGAAATGCACACCCTGTCATGGCCTCCACGTTTTCTCCCTCTATTTCCCAGTTGTCAATCATTCTTGTTGCCATAATCTTGTTTTTTTTATGTTTAGCTGCAACCCAGCTTTTGCGCTTTCTTCTTTCACCTTGATTAGAAGGCTCCTCAGCTCCTCCTCACTTTCGGCCATCAAAGTGGTATAATCTGCATATCTAAGGTTGTTAATGTTTCTTCCTGCATTTTTTACCCCAGCCTTGCATTCATCAAGCCCCACACATCGCATGATGTGTTCTGCATACAAGTTGGATAGGTTGGGGGAGAGTATACAACCCTGCTGTATGCCTTTCCAAATTAGAACCTTACTTACTTAGGTGATTCCTCGTAGTCTGAGGATGATGGTCCTCCAAGTGTAGTATCCTGGCGGTGGGTCCGTAGGTGACTGCGGAGCTCTATTTTTGATCTGCATCTCCTCCCACAGTAGGGCATCGGTTTCAAGGTGGAAGGCGGTCCTGGTCGGGGTTGGCTTGACACGCCTTCCTCTTGGCACATTTCTCTCTTTTGCCCTCCATTCGGGCCTTTTTAAATTCTGCAGCACTGCTGGTCAGAGCTGACCTTCAGCTGGAGCGCTCAAGGGCCAGGGCTTCCCAGTTCTCAGTGTCTATGCCAGAGTTTTTAAGCCCGTCTTTAAATCTCTTTTCCTATCCTCCAACATTCCATTTTCCATTCTTGAGTTCAGAATAGAGCAACTGCTTTGAGAGACGGTCCAGCAGAGTTGATGGCGGAGGACCATCACTTCAATGCTAGTGCTCTTTGCTTCCGCTTTGTCCGCTTGCCTTCCCAAAAGATTTGCAGGATTTTCCGGAAGCAGTGCTGATGGAATCGTTCCAGGAGTTGCATGTGACATCTGTAGACAGTCCACGTCTCTCAGGCATATAGCAGGGTTGGGAGGACAATAGCTTTGGTAGCACCTTGGTATCCCAACTGAAGACATGGCACCTTGGTATCCCAACGGATGTCGCAGTCCTCAAACACAATCTGTTTCTTTTGGAAAAATGCTGCACTCACAGAGCTCAGGCGGTGTTGAATTTCATTCTCAATGTTGACTTTGGTGGAGAGGTGGCTGCCAAGGTAGTGGAAATAGTCAACATTTTCTAATGTTACACCATTAAGCGGTATTGAAAAATGGAAATGGCTTTATGACCTGTGATTATGTGATATGTTCTATGTGGTTATGTAATTTTAATTAATATCACTGTTTAATTGTTATGTAATGGATTTTATATTGCTGTTCTATATTGTTGTTTTGATACTGTTGGCATTGAATTGTTGCCTGTGTTAGCCGCCTGAGTCCCCCCTTGGGGGTGTGAAGGGCGGGGTAGAAATGGTCTAATATTATACCATTAAGCTGTATCTCTGGCATTGGAGAGGGATTGGCTGGTGACTGCTGGAAGAGCACTTTGGTTTTCTCGATGTTCAATGACAGGCCGAGCTTCTTGTATGCTTCTGTGAAGGTGTTTAGAGTGGCTTGTAGGTCTTCTTCTGAATGCGCACAGACAATGTTGTCATCAGCATACTGGAGTTCTATAACATGTTGTTGTGACCTTGGTTTTGGCTTTCAGTCTGAGGAGGTTAAATAGTTTGCCATCTTATAGAACCATAGAATCAAAGAGTTGGAAGAGACCTCATGGGCCATCCAGTCCAACCCCCTGCCAAGAAGCAGGAATATTGCATTCAAATCACCCCTGACAGATGGCCATCCAGCCTCTGTTTAAAATTCCAAAGAAGGAGCCTCCACCACACTCTGGGGCAGAGAGTTCCACTGCTGAACGGCTCTCACAGTCAGGAAGTTCTTCCTCATGTTCAGATGGGATCTCCTCTCTTGTAGTTTGAAGCCATTGTTCCATTGCGTCCTAGTCTCCAGGGAAGCAGAAAACAAGCTTGCTCCCTCCTCCCTGTGGCTTCCTCTCACATATTTTATACATGGCTATCATATCTCCTCTCAGCCTTCTCTTCTTCAGGCTAAACATGCCCAGCTCCTTAAGCCGCTCCTCATAGGGCTTGTTCTCCAGACCCTTGATCATTTTAGTCGCCCTCCTCTGGACACATTCCAGTTTGTCAATATCTCTCTTGAATTGTGGTGCCCAGAATTGGACACAATATTCCAGGTGTGGTCTAACCAAAGCGGAATAGAGCATGGGGAGCATGACTTCCCTAGATCTAGACACTATGCTCCTATTGATGCAGGCCAAAATCCCATTGGCTTTTTCGCCGCCACATCACATTGTTGGCTCATGTTTAACTTTTGTCCACGAGGACTCCAAGATCTTTTTCACACGTACTGCTCTAGGTTGAATAGCTTGCCATCTGTCCGATAGGTGATTTCCACTCCGGTGGGAAGCTTCCCATCAACAAGGTGAAGTATCATAGCGATGAAGATGGAGAATAAAGTTGGGGCAAGAACACATCCCTGTTTGACACTGGATTCCACCTTAAATGGGTCACTTTGGGAGCCACTGCTGTCCAAAACTGTTGCCATCATGTCATCATGGAGGAGCTGCAGGATGTCCACAAATCTGTTTGGTCACCCGATTTTTTGGAGGATGGTCCAGAGAGCGCTGTGATTCACTGTGTCGAATGCCTTTGCAAGGTCTTTGCATAGTTACATAGTGGTTACATAGTGCTATCTATGTGATATTTGGGTCACTTCTGATACTTTTTGTTGTTGTTTCCAAAAGTCTTGGAAAGAGGTATCACTTGGGAAGAAAAAGCCTGAGCAGAAAAACTCTATATTGCAACATTGGAGATCACACTCACACAAAACATGAAATGATGTAAAGTATAAAGCGAAAGGGAGGATGGAAGAGGCAAGGGATAGCCAATACTCCAGAGGACAGGAGCAGGATTCAAAACGATCTTGACAGATTAGAGAGATGGGCAAAAACTAACAAAATGAAGTTCAACAGTGACAAATGCAAGATACTCCACTTTGGCAGGAAAAACGAAATGCAAAGATACAGAATGGGGGACATGCCTGGCTCGAGAGCAGTACGTGTGAAAAAGATCTTGGAGTCCTCGTGGACAACAAGTTAAACATGAGCCAACAATGTGATCCGGTGGCAAAAAAAGCCAATGGGATTTTGGCCTGCATCAATAGGAGCATAGTGTCTAGATCTAGGGAAGTCATGCTACCCCTCTATTCTACTTTGGTTAGACCACACCTGGAATATTGTGTCCAATTCTGGGCACCACAATTCAAGAGAGATATTGACAAGCTGGAATGTGTCCAGAGGAGGGTGACTAAAATGATCAAGGGTCTGGAGAACAAGCCCTATGAGGAGCGGCTTAAGGAGCTGGGCATGTTTAGCCTGAAGAAGAGAAGGCTGAGAGGAGATATGATAGCCATGTAGAAATATGTGAGAGTAAGCCACAGGGAGGAGGGAGCAAGCTTGTTTTCTGCTTCCCTGGAGACTAGGACGCAGGACAATGGCTTCAAACTACAAGAAAGGAGATTCCATCTGAACATGAGGAAGAACTTCCTGACTGTGAGAGCCGTTCAGCAGTGGAACTCTCTGCCCCGGAGTGTGGTGGAGGCTCCTTCTTTGGAAGCTTTTAAACAGAGGCTGGATGGCCATCTGTCAGGGGTGATTTGAATGCAATATTCCTGCTTCTTGGCAGAATGGAGTTAGACTGGATGGCCCATGAGGTCTCTTCCAACTCTTTGATTCTATGATTCTATGATTCTAAGTCCAAAACACCTGGACCTTCCAGAAGGGTTAGAACAGTGTTTCTCAACCTTCCTAATGCTGCGACCCCTTAAAACGGTTCCTCATGTTGTGGTGACCCACAACCACAACATGATTTTCGTTGCTACTCCATAACTGTAATTTTGCCCCTATTATGAATCATAATGTCAGTATCTGATATGAAGGATGGATTTTCATTAACTGGACAAAATTTGGCACAAATACCCAATATGCCCAATTTTGAATACTGGTGGGGTTGATTTTGTCATTTGGGAGTTGTAGTTGCTGGGATTTATAGTTCACCTAAAATCAAAGAGCATTCTGAACTCCACCAATGATGGAATTGAACCAAACTTGGCACACAGAACTCCCATGACCAACAGAAAATACTAGAAAGGTTTGGTGGGCATTGACCTTGAGTTTTGGAGTTGTAGTTCACCTACATCCAAAGAGCACTGTGGACTCAAACAATGATGAATCTTGACCAAACTTGGCATGAATGCTCAATATGTCCAAATGTGAACACAGGTGGAGTTTGGGGAAAATAGACCTTGACATTTGGGAGTTGTAGTTGCTGGGATTTATAGTTCACCTACAATCAAAGAGCATTCTGAACTCCACCAACGATGGAATTGAACCAAACTTGGCACACAGAACTCCCATGACCAACAGAAAATACTGGAAGGATTTGGTGGGCATTGACCTTGAGTTTTGGAGTTGTAGTTCACCTACATCCAGAGAGCACTGTGGACTCAAACAATGATGGATCTGGACCAAACTTGGCATGAATACTCAATATGCCCAAATATGTGGAGTTTGGTGAAAATAGACATTTGGGAGTTGTAGTTGCTGGGATTTATAGTTCACCTACAATCAAAGACCATTCAGAACTCCACCAATAATGGAATTGAACTAAACTTGGCACACAAAACTCCCATAAACAACAGAAAATACTGGAAGTATTTGGTGGGCATTGTCCTTGAGTTTTGGTGTTCTAGTTCACCTACATCCAGAGAACACTGTGGATGCAAAACAATGATGGAACTGGTTGAAACTTGGCACAAATTCTCAGTATGCCCAAATGTAAACATTGGTGGAGTTTGGGGAAAATAGACCTTGACATTTGGGAGACCATTCTGAACTCTACCAATGATGGAATTGGACCAAACTTGGCACACAGAACCCCAAAGAAAAACAGAAAATACTAGAAGGGTTTGGTGGGCATTGACCTTGAGTTTGGGAGTAGTAGATCACCGACATCCAAAGAGCACTGTAGACTCAAACAATGATGGATCTGGGCCAAACTTGGCAAAAATACACAATATACCCAAATGTGAACACTGGTGGAGTTTGGGGAAAATAGACATTGACATTTGGCAGTTGTAGTTGCTGGGATTTATAGTTCACCTACAATCAAAGAGCATTCTGAACTCCACCAATGATTGAATTGGGCCAAACTTGACACAGAAAACTCCCATAAACAACAGAAAATACTGGAAGGATTTGGTAGGCATTGTCCTTGAGTTTGGAGTTGTAGTTCACCTACATCCAGAGAGCACTGTGGACTCAAAACAAGGATGGAACTGGACCAAACTTGGCACAAATTCTCAGTATGCCCAAATGTGAGTTTGGGGAAAATAGACCTTGACATTTGGGAGTTGTAGGTGGTGGGATTTATAGTTCACCTACAATCAATGGGCATTCTGAACTTCATCAACGATGGAATTGGACCAAACTTGTCACACAAAACTCCCATAAACAACAGAAAATTTATGGGAGTTGTCCTTGAGTTTTGGAGTTGTAGTTCACCTACATCCAGAGAGCACTGAGGGCTCAAACAATGATGGAACTGGGCCGAACTTGGCACAGATTCTCAGTATGCCCAAATGTGAGTTTGGGGGAAATTAGACCTTGACATCTGGGAGTTATAGTTGCTGGGATTTATAGTTCACCTACAATTAAAGACCATTCTGAACTCCACCAGTGATGGAATTGGACCAAACTTGGCACACAGAACTCCCATGACCAACAGAAAATATTGGAAGGGTTTGGTGGGCATTGACCTTGAGTTTGGAAGGTGTAGTTCACCTACATCCAGAGAGCACTGTGGACTCAAACAATGATGGATCTGGACCAAACTTGGCATGAATACTCAATATGCCCAAATGTAAACATTGGTGGAGTTTGGGGAAAATAGACCTTGACATTTGGGAGTTGTAGTTGCTGGGATTTATAGTTCGCCTACAATCAAAGACCATTCAGAACTCCACCAATAATGGAATTGGACCAAACTTGGCACACAGAACCCCAATGAAGAACAGAAAATACTGGAAGGGTTTGGTGATCATTGATCTTGGGTTTGGGAGGTGTAGTTCACCTACATCCAGAGAGCACTGAGGATGATGGATCTGGACCAAACTTGGCACGAGTACTCCATAGGCCCAAATGTGAACACAGATGGAGTTTGGTGAAAATAGACATTTGGGAGTTGTAGTTGCTGGGATTTATAGTTCACCTACAATCAAAGACCATTCAGAACTCCACCAATGATAGAATTGGGCCAAACTCCCCACACAGAACCCCCACGCCTTGAAGGGACTCTCTGGAGCAGGACTCCCCTCCAGCCTTCAAAACACCCATGGAAGCTCACCTTGTTCTTCTCAAAGAGCTCCGCTTGGACAGTTTTGAAATCGGTGTCCAGGGCGCTGACCGTCTGCCTCCGCTTCCGGGCCAAGACTTCCTCCAGGTCCTCAATCTGTGCCCGCAGCTTCTTGTTCTCCCTTTCGAGGTTCAGTTTTTCGGTCTCCAGGCGTTCCCGCTTCCCCCATTCGGTTGCATTTTCAGCCTGGAGGCGCTCCATCTGTGATGAACGAATTGAATGAAATTGTACGATTGGAATCTGGCTAGGGCATACAGTGTTCCCTCACCACTTCACGGTTTGCTTTTTGCACACTTGCTGTTTCGCAGCTTTAAAAAATGAATTTAAAACACAGTACTGTAAACAAGTAGCGAGGGAACACTGGACCGGAGAACAGCATCGCTGTAACCATTTTGCATCTGGCTACAGCAATGGTTCTCAACCTTCCTAATGCCGTGACCCCTTAATACAGTCCCTCATGTTGTGTGACCCCCAACCACAACATTTTTCGTTGCTACTTCATAACAGTCATTTTACTACTGTTATGAATCATAATGTAAATATCTGATATGCAGGGTGCATTTTCATTCACTGGGCACAAATACCCAATACACCCAAATGTGAATGCTAGTGGGGTTGGGAGAGGATTGATTTTGTAATTTGGGAGTTGTAGTTGCTGGGATTTATAGTTCACTTATAATCAAAAAGCATTCTGAACTCCACCAGCGATGGATTTGAACCAAACTTGGCTCCCATGACCAACGGAAAACACTGGAAGGATTTGATGGGCATTGACCTTGAGTTTGGGAGTTGTTTACAGTGGCTCCGCTCATTCCTTGAGGGCTGGTCTCAGAAGGTGTTACTGGGAGACTCCTGTTCAACCCCACAACCTTTGTCTTGTGGGGTTCCTCAGGGTTCAATACTGTCTCCCATGTTGTTTAATATCTACATGAAGCCGCTGGGTGAGATCATCCGGAGTTTCGGAGTGCGATGTCATCTGTACGCGGATGATGTCCAACTCTGTCACTCCTTTCCACCTGCTACTAAGGAGGCTGTCGAGGTCCTGAACCGGTGCTTGGCCGCTGTGACGGTCTGGATGAGGGCGAACAAATTGAAATTGAATCCAGACAAGACAGAGGTACTCCTGGTCAGTCGCAAGGCCGAACAGGGTATAGGGTTACAGCCTGTGTTGGATGGGGCCGCACTCCCCCTGAAGACGCAGGTTCGCAGTTTGGGTGTGATCCTGGACTCATCGTTGAGCCTGGAACCCCAGGTTTCGGCGGTGACCAGGGGAGCATTCGCACAGTTAAAACTCGTGCGCCAACTGCGCCCGTACCTTGGGAAGTCTGACTTGGCCACGGTAGTCCACGCTCTGGTTACATCCCGTTTAGACTACTGCAACGCTCTCTACGTGGGGTTGCCTTTGAAGACGGCTCCGGAAGCTCCAATTAGTCCAACGCTCGGCAGCCATGATACTAACAGGAGCGGAGCGCAGGGAGCATACAACTCCTCTGCTGCACCAGCTCCACTGGCTGCCGATCTGCTACCGGGCTCAATTCAAAGTGCTGGCGTTGGCCTTTAAAGCCCTAAACGGTTCTGGCCCAACTTACCTATCCGAACGTATCTCGGCCTATCAGCCCACCAGGACCCTAAGATCTTCTGGGGGGGCCCTACTCTCTATCCTGCCTGCTTCACAGGTGCGGCTGGCGGGGACGAGAGACAGGGCCTTTTCTGTGGTGGCCCCGCGGCTATGGAACGCCCTTCCCATGGAGGTAAGATCAGCTCCCTCATTGATGGTATTCAGGAAAAGACTAAAAACGTGGATGTTCGAGCAGGCGTTCGGTTAACTCAGTGCAATAAGTGTAATGATTGAAGGACTGGCAATCTGGACGACGAAACTGGATCACGATTTTAGTCAAGAGATGAATTGGATTGTTTATTGATATATGTATTGTGGATCGTGTTTTTATGCTTTTAAACTGTATACTGTTGTTTGTTATAAGTTGTTGTAAACCGCGTTGAGTCACCGGCTAGGCTGAGAAACGGCGGTATACAGGAATATAGCAAATAAATAAATAAATAAATAAATTTTCCGGAGGCAATGCTGATGGAATCATTCCAGGAGTTGCATGTGATGTCTATAAACAGTCCACGTTTCGCAGGCATATAGCAGGGTGGAGAGGACAATGGCTTTATGATTCATAACTTTGTTCTGTCCTAATCTATATAAATAAAAATGTAATGTTCGTTTGTGGGATTAACAGAACTCAAAAACCACTGGACGAATTGACACCAAATTTGGACACAAGACACCTAACAACCCAATGTATGTCCTTCACTAAAAAAAAATTGATTTTGTCATTTAGGAGTTGTAGTTGCTGGGATTTATAGTTCACCTACAATCAAAGAGCATTCTGAACCCCACCAACAATGAAATTGAACCAAACTTGGCACACAGAACTCCCATGACAATTAGAAAGCACTGGAAGGGTTTTGTGGGCATTGACCTTGAGTTAGGGAGTTGTAGTTCACCTATATCCAGAGAGCACTGTGGACTCATGCAATGGTGGATCTGGACCAAACTTGGCAGAAATACTCAATATGCCCAAATGTGAATACTGGTGGAGTCTGGGGAAAATAGATCTTGACATCTGGGAGTTGTAGTTGCTGGGATTTATAGTTCATTACAATCAAAGAATATTCTGAACTCCACCAATCATACCCCATGACCTACAGAAAATACTGTGTTTTCTTATGGTCTTTGGCGACCCCTCTAACACTGCCTCGCGACCCCCTCAGGGGTCCCGACCCCCAGGTTGAGAAACACTGCCTTAACACAATATTACCTTAAGAAAAATTGAATGTATGTGGAGTGAATGCTGAGTTTATGTTAAGGTTCCCCTTTGTCTGTGTAACCAATATAGCTATTATAAAACCAGTATTAAGTTTGTGTGCTGGTGCTTCAGGCACAGCCGCTGAAGTGAGGTCAAACTGCAACAATTCAACTGTGTAGATGCACCCAGAGCCAAATGTGCCCACATTCTCACCTCGGAGCGCAACTCCGCCAGCTTCTTGTCCATGCTCGATCGAGCCCCCAGCTCATCTTCCAGGTCCTCAGAGATGCGTCCCAGCTCATCCTGGTGGATTTCTTTGAGGATATTCAACTGCAGAGAAAAAGAATCATAGACTCATAGAGCTGCCAAGAAGCAGGAAAATTGCAGAGAAGAGAAGCTGATACAATCATGTTTTCCTATCCTCCCAATCCCTTTGCCTAAACCCAGGGGCGGCTCAACGTATTACGCAAAGTAAGCATTTGCAGTATAGTTGATTTTGCCCAGGGGCGCTCTTGAGGGAAAATAGACCTTGACATATGCGAGTTGTAGTTACTGGGATGTATAGTTCACCTACAATCAAAGAGCATTCTGAACTCCACCAATGATGGAATTGAACCAAATATGGCACACAGAACTCCCACGACGAACAGAAAATATATATATCAGTGATTGGTTGGGGCGGGGGCAAAATACTGTTTGCTTACCGTTGAACATTACCTAGGGCTGCCTCTGCCTAAGCCAGAAGAAAAAGAAAAGACTGGGAGCATTAAAGTAATTTGAGTTCCCTTCTATGAATTATTTTGGTGTAACTACATCTGCACTGTAGAAGTAATGCAGGTTGACACCACTTCAACTGCTCTGGATCAATGCTACAAGTGATGGCCACTCGTTGGCCTGGTACGTGTCTTGTGTCCAAATTTGGTGTCAATTCGTCCAGTGGTTTTTTAGTTATGTTAATTCCACAAATGAACATTACATTTTTATTTATATAGATTTTTGTGGCATTGAATGGTTGCCTTTTATGTTGTAAGCCGCCCCGAGTCCCCATGGGGAGATGGGGCAGGATATAAATTAAGATTGATTGATGTATCAATTGAGTTTATTTTAAAGGCATCATTGCTGCAGTTTCAATCCTCAGTAAATGTCTAGTGTTTTAGTATGAAGCCATGGTGGTTAAAGTGGCATTAAACTGCATTAATTCTAGAGTACAGATGCACCTACAATCGGATTGTGTGGTTTCTATGCACGCAGAAGGTTAAGAAAACCAATATATACTCCCATACTTCTGAAGTCATGAACATTTTTCTAAACATTTTATTGAAGATACTTTAAAAGCAGTAGCAGTAAAAAAACACTCCATAAAAATAGGTAAATCCAATTAGGTAGAAAGATAAGCAGGAACAAATAGTCTAGGAAATTAGTCCATCAAAGTTCATGAAAAACAGGCAGAAACTTCCAAGGTAAAATCCCAAAAGCTGAATCATGAATCAATCAAGGCACTTAACACATGAATCTATCCAAGGCAAGGCTTCCAAGGACCAGGAAAGATGTCTTGACTCAATTCCAACGATGCTTCGTCTGACTACAGATTCTGTACTTGGCACTTTTATCCCCTAATCTACTCTATGTCCCAAGCGGCCAGAAGCAGATTTCGTTTCAGCCTTGACTCTGTTATCAAAGTGGGCGCTAGAAACAACATCATACGAAAGCTGACTGGCACAACCTGGGGATCACAACCAGATACAGCGAAGACATCTGCCCTTGCGCTGTGCTACTCTGCTGCTGAGTATGCATGCCCAGTGTGGAACACATCTCACCACGCTAAAACAGTGGATGTGGCTCTTAATGAGACATGCCGCATTATCACGGGGTGTCTGCGCCCTACACCACTGGAGAAATTACACTGCTTAGCCGATATTGCACCACCTGACATCCGCCGGGAAGTAGCAGCCAATAGTGAAAGGACCAAGGCAGAGACATCTCCAGCTCATCCCCTGTTTGGGTATCAGCCAGCACGCCAACGACTTAAAACTAGAAATAGTTTTCTAAGATCTACAGAGACACTCGCTGGAACACCTCAGCAAGCAAGAGTCCAAAAGTGGCAGGCTCAAACCCAGAACCTCAACCAATGGCTGATACCAAATGAGAGACTCCCCCCTGGGCACACAGAGGACTGGGCGACTTGGAAGGCGCTGAACAGACTGCGCTCTGGCACCACGAGATGCAGAGCCAACCTTCAGAAATGGGGCTACAAAGTGGAATCCTCGACATGCGAGTGTGGAGAGGAGCAAACCACTGACCACCTGCTGCAATGCACCCTGAGCCCTGCCACATGCACAAGGGAGGACTTTCTTGCAGCAACACCAGAAGCACTCCAAGTGGCCAGATACTGGTCAAAGGACATTTAATCAACTACCAAACTCACAAATTTTGTATTTTGTCTGTTTGTTTGCTTTGTTCTGTTAGAAATGTAATATAATTGACTGGTTGCTGATGACTCGATAAATAAAATCATTAGAAACATCATTACCTACATGAACCTCATTGTCATTCCCAACATCCAGAGTACCCTGATCATTAGACACAATCACAGGCTGAACTGCAAAACTTTCGTTCAAGATTGGCTGACCTGCTTCAGCACTTCTTGTTTGTTCTTGTTCAGCTCTTCGTACTTGATCTTCCACTGGCTCAGCTCCCCTTCCAGCTTCTCAATGTTCCTGCTGAGGGACATCTTGTCCCTGGAAAGAGACACAAAAATGATATGGATGTGGTTAGCCATGGCTAGAACTCTTTTCACCAAAAGAAACCACAGAATTGACCAAGAGGACCCCACTACGGCACACTCACTCTCGCTCCTTGAGTAGGACCTTTTGGGACTCATCCAAGCGCAGCTTGAGAGCGGTGATCTTGGTGGCGTCGTCTTCATTGACTGAGACATCTTCCCAAAGCAGCCGGTTCCTCTCCTGGCGGGCGAGGGACGAGCGGACACTGACCGAACTCCGCTGGTCCCAGTACTCCGGCCCTTCTTGCTTGCTCTTCAAGAGGTTCTCCATCAACTCAAACTCCTGCAGTTATTATGGAATTATGTGAAAACGGGTAGGAGAGGTGACCAATAGCGAAACCAACCTGGACACAGAATATTATCTGAGAACACAGAACTTCTAGACCAGTGGTTCTCAACCTGGGGGTCGCGATCCCCAAGGGGGTCGTTTGGCCATTTTGGAGGGGTTGCGAGGCTGCTCCTTTGACCCACTCCCCAAGGCTTTGCGCGAGGCCAGGCCTAATGTGAAGGAGATAATTTTTCAATACTTTGTTAACATAGTAAAACTAAAGACCTAGAAAACATAACAATCTAATCATTTGGCCTCTAACTTTAACACAATACTTATCTGATATAAAAAAGATCATCTTTAAACACTGGCATTTAATACAAGACATCCCAGGATGCCAAAACACACCTATAGTTGCCCATAAAAGATCTAAAAACTTAAGAGACATTATGATTCATTCGGAATACCTTTCTCCAACCACACCTCAAAATCAGATTATTAAGGGTCATTTTAGCTGTGCCCATTGTGACTGCTGTTCCCAGTCTTTGAAGGGCAAAACATTTTCTCATCCCACATTAAATATCCATATCACCTTACAACACTTCACTACATGCTCCACGGACAATATTGTCTACGTACTCCAATGTCCGTGTCAATTATTATATGTCGGGATGACCACCAGACCCCTGAAAATCAGAATTAGTGAACACCGCTCTCGAATAAGAAATGGGTCTACTGACTCTTCTTTATATGCACATTTCCAAGAGAAGGCACACTCTTGCTATAGCTTTAAATTTTGTGCTTTGGAGAAGGTATCACCTAAACCTCATGCTGATGTGAAAAGGTACTTGTTACAGAGAGAGTCATTTTGGATTTTCAAATTACAAACACTTATCCCCCAAGGGCTTAATGATAGAATAGATTACACTTGCTTCCTGTAACATTCTATCCTACTTAAGAGTCACCAGTTACCATCACAATTGCTCAATTCAGAACTCCTTACTCAGAGCCAAGGCTGTTTACAGGAATGTAAGTAGACTTACATGGGTTTTGAAAATCCCCTCAAACAGTGGGGTTTGGGGCATTCTAGTATACCTTTTTGTTTATATATTGTCCTTTTCCTATCTAGTGAATCCAAAGACTATAAATGCTGATAGGAAATCAAAACAGAACTGATAGCTACCTATTAGAATGTAAGTAGTCATGCATGTACAATGACAACCTTTTCAAAACTATGTCAATTTGGGGATTGTGTTGTTGTTCATTCGTTCAGTCGTCTCCGACTCTTCGTGACCTCATGGACCAGCCCACGCCAGAGCTCCCTGTCGGCCGTCACCACCCCCAGCTCCTTCAAGGTCAGTCCAGTCACTTCAAGGATGCCATCCCTCCATCTTGCCCTTGGTCGGCCCCTCTTCCTTTTGCCTTCCACTTTCCCCAGCATAATTGTCTTCTCTAGGCTTTGCTGTCTCCTCATGATGTGGCCAAAGGACTTCCACTTTGTCTCTCGTCTCCTTCCCTCCAATGAGCAGTCGGGCTTTCTTTCCTGGAGGATGGACTGGTTGGATCTTCTCGCAGTCCAAGGCACTCTCAGCCTTTCCTCCAACACCACAGCTCAAAAGCATCGATCTTCCTTCGCTCAGCCTTCCCTAAGGTCCAGCTCTCACATCCGTAGGTTACTACAGGGAATACCATGGCTTTGACTAGGCGGATCTTTGTTGCCAGTCTGATGTCTCTATTCTTTACTATTTTATCGAGACTGGACATTGCTCTCCTCCCAAGAAGTAAGCGTCTTCTGATTTCCTGGCCACAGTCTGCATCTGCAGTAATCTTTGCACCTAGAAATACAAAGTCTGTCACGGCCTCCACGGTTTCTCCCTCTATTTTCCAGTTGTCAATCAATCTTGTTGCCATAATCTTGGTTTTTTTGACGTTTAGCTGCAACCCGGCTTTTGCGCTTTCTTCTTTCACCTTGATTAGAAGGCTCCTCAGCTCCTCCTCGCTTTCGGCCATCAGAGTGGTGTCATCTGCATATCTGAGGTTGTTAATGTTTCTTAGTATATCTATTATTTGTATGTTGCTGTGTTTCTTATTTAGTGAATTACAACATCATAACACCTGATGAAGACATTGCGAAACAAGGGAAACAACCCGGGAGACCTTGTTGTGTGTCACTGTCATTGATGTTGTTTATGGAAGAAGATCTTTCGACAACATAGAAAGTGTTATTTTGTGCCACTGTGCCTGACATTGTTTAACTGTTATTTTGGAAGCTCTAAGTTCATTGTGTTGACAAAATATTGATAAACCATGTGTCACTGTTTTTGATGTTGTTTATGGAAGAAGATCTTTCGATAATATAGGAAGTGTTATTTTGTGTCACTGTGCCTGACATTATTTAATTGTGATTTTGGAAGCTCTAGTTTCACTGTGTTAACAAAGTATTGAAAAATTATCTTATTATTTATTTATTTATTACTGTGCTTATATACCGCCGTTTCTCAGCCTAAATCGGCGACTCAACGCGGTTTACAACACAACGACAAGCAGCAATATTCCATTAAAAAGCATAAAAACACATACACAATACACAATATTATTGGGCCACCAATAATAATCCAATGCATCTCTTAATTGTAGTCGCAATCCAATTTCGTCGTCTGTGATTAACCAATCCTTGTTCATCAGTTTCGTTGCACCAGATTAATCGAATGCTTGTTTAAACATCCATGTCTTCAACCTTTTTCGAAATACCATCAGCGAAGGGGCTGATCTCACCTCTATGGGGAGGGCATTCCAAAGCCGAGGGGCCACCACAGAAAAGGCCCTGTCTCTCGTTCCCGCCAGCCGCACCTGTGAAGCAGGCGGGATAGAGAGCAGGGCCTCCCCAGAAGATCTTAGGGTCCTGGTGGGCTGATAGGCTTCCAATTATAAACAGTCTTTAATTAATTGTGTGAATGTTCTCATGTTACATTCAATGTAGAAATTCTTAGAATATAGAAATTGTGATTGGCAATCTACAGTTTTTGTAATTGTTGTTATAGATATCTGTGCATGTTACAACTAACGTGAAGGAGCTCTCACCTGCCTCGCACTCTCGCTACCAGCAAGGGCGTGGGCCAGGCGAGGGGTCATTCGCGCAAGGCCTGACCTTGTGTAAAGCCTGCCTCGCCTGATTTGCACTCTCGAAAATAATTTTATGGTTGGGGGTCACCACAACATGAGGAACCATATTTAGGGGTCACAGTGTTAGAAAGGTTGAGAACCCCTGTTCTAGACCACTCTGGCAACTATCATGTCATTGTCACAGAGAAGCCATTGAAATCCACAAGAATCACAGGTGTCTTGTGTCCACATTTGGTGTCAATTCGTCCAGTGGTTTTTGAGTTATGTTAATCCCACAAATGAACATTACATTTTTGTTTATATAGATAATGTAATGCAATATAATACTAACAATAATATGATATGGAGCCCCCGGTGGCACAGTGGGTTAAAGCGCTGAATTGCTGAACTTGTTGACCGAATCTGGAGAGTGGCGTGAGCTTCCGCTGTCAGCCCCAGCTTCTGTCAACCTAGAAGTTCGAAATGTGAGTAGATCAATAGGTACCGCTCCGGCGGGAAGGTAATGGCGCTCCATGCAGTCATGCTGGCCACATGGCCTTGGAGGTGTCTATGGACAACGCCAGCTCTTCAGCTTATTCCACACATAAATGTTCGGCATGTGTGATCCATGGTTCTAAATGGTTCTAAAGTACTTACAAAACTAGGGGGTGCTGGTGCTCTGCTTCTAAAGTGTTTCCAAAGTTGATGTTTCACTTCTAAAGTGTTTCTAAAGCTGGTGCTTTGCTTCTAAAGTGTTTCTAAAGTTGATGTTTTACTTCTAAAGTGTTTCTAAAGCTGGTGCTTTGCTTCTAAAGTGTTTCTAAAGCTTGGTGCTTTGCTTCTAAAGTGTTTCTAAAGCAGGTGATTTGCTTCTAAAGCGTTTCTAAAACTGGTGCTTTGCTTCTAAAGTGTTTCTAAAGCAGGTGATTTGCTTCTAAAGCGTTTCTAAAACTGGTGCTTTGCTTCTAAAGTGTTTCTAAAGCAGGTGATTTGCTTCTAAAGCGTTTCTAAAACTGGTGTTTTGCTTCTAAAGTGTCTAAAGCAGGTGATTTGCTTCTAAAATGTTTCTAAAACTGGTGCTTTGCTTCTAAAGTGTTTCTAAAGCTGGTCTTTGCTTCTAAAGTGTTTCTAAAGCAGGTGATTTGCTTCTGAAGCGTTTCTAAAACTGGTGCTTTGCTTCTAAAGTGTTTCTAAAGCAGGTTCTTTGCTTCTATACTGTTTCTAAAGCTGGTGCTTTGCTTCTAAAGTGTTTCTAACATTATGGGGGTGAAAATTTAAGAACTCTAACTAAACTTTCAAAAGTTCGTTATAAATGGCAGTTCCTAATTGGTTCTGTCATAAAAATCGCCATTAACAAAACAATAATACAATTTTGAAAGTTTCGTTAGAGATCTGAAATTTTCACCAACAGAACTTTAGAAACACTTTAGAAGCAAAGCACCAGCTTTAGAAACACTTTAGAATGCCCCCTAGTTTTGTAAGTACTTCAGAACCATTTAGAACTATGGATCACACATGCCTAATAAATATACACTCCACTGGCGTCATTTCCAATAGACCTCTGAACAAACCTCATTCTCGGCACAAGTCATGGCACTCCCCTTTGCACTCCTCACCTTATTCTTTGGCATCTTCTCGGAGCCCGGGTCTCGCACTGGTTCCTGCTCCGGAGCAGCTTGGCTCTCCTTCTCGGAGGTGACACGGTTGTCGAGCTCCTTCTCCTTCTCTTCCTCGCCGCTATCCACTTTGAGGCGGGCCAGCTCTTTGCCCAGCTGCTCCTTCTCGTTGAGGGCCTCCTGCCTCTCCCGCTTGAGGCCGGTCAGCTCCTTGCTGAGGTTCTCCAGCTTCTGCCGCAGGTGCCGCACCTCCTCTCTGGCCTTGTTGCGCTCAGCCCGCACCTTGCTCCACTTCTCCCGCCAGTTGGCCGTGCAGTCTGACCACCAGCGCATGGTCTTCTCCATCTGGGCCGCCCGAGCTCGGGCTTCCTCCAGTTCACGGAGGCGCAACTCTTCCCTGCTCTCCCAATCGCCCACTTCGAGGCAACCGGGGCTCAACAATGAGAGCGGAGACGGGCCGGGAGAAGGGGTGCCACTCTTTGGCGTGGGCGACATGGAGTCGGAGAGGCTCATCCGTTCCGGCTGAGAGGTGCCCAAGATGGCCAGGAGGCTGCTTTTGGAGAGTTGAGGCGAACCAGACAAGTGGGAGCCGGCACTCTGGTTCATTTCACCGCTGGGCCAAAACCTCAATATTCAATCAATGGCAGGTTGATGGGAACGTGGCAAAGGAGCTCACAGCGCCATTCACTCTGCAGAAAGAGAAAATATTATCTGCACTTTTTGCCTTCCATGGAGAAAATCATCTCAGGTGAACACACACAGTAGGAATGGGATGTTGGTGAAGAGGCAAAGAAGGCCAATGGGAATGTGGCAAGAGTACCATTTGCTTTCCAGTGATAGAAATGTTTATTTATTATTTATTTACAGTATTTATATTCAGTCCTAGTTTCCAACATAGGCTACGGGCACGACTGCACGTTACTTAAGTCACATTCACCAACTGTCTGCGCAAGGTTTCATACTTTGCACTTCAACAACACAACCGATCAATGCCAAGGCTTCCCGGAAAAATGGAACTGTAGAGGAGAGTCTACTGAACAAGCCATTACCTGCCGCATATCAGTACTCCCATCTGTTGAGGAGTTACAAAGGTGGAGGCATTACTTTTCATTCAACCATCGTATAAACCCCACTCACCTAGTTTCCAACATACCTCCCAACCTCTGAGGATGCCTGCCATAGATGCAGGTGAAACATCAGGAGAGAATGCTTCGGGGGGAGTGAAGCCCTTCAATCCCCCCTCCCCAGCTACGGGCATGACTGCACGTTACTTAAGTCACATTCACCAACTGTCTGCGCAAGGTTTCATACTTTACACTTCAACAACACAACCGATCAATGCCAAGGCTTCCCGGAAAAATGGAACTGTAGAGGAGAGTCTACTGAACAAGCCATTACCTGCCGCATATCAGTACTCCCATCTGTTGAGGAGTTACAAAGGTGGAGGCATTACTTTTCATTCAACCATCGTATAAACCCCACTCACCTAGTTTCCAACATACCTCCCAACCTCTGAGGATGCCTGCCATAGATGCAGGTGAAACATCAGGAGAGAATGCTTCGGGGGGAGTGAAGCCTCTCAAGCCCCCCCCCCCCCCCGGCTACGGGCATGACTGCACGTTACTTAAATCACATTGACCAACTATCTGCGCAGGGTTTCATACTTTGCACTTCAACAACACAACTGCTCAATGCCAAGGCTTCCCACCAAAATGGAACTGTAGAGGACAGTCTACTGAACAAGCCAGTACCTGCTACATACCAGTACTGTCATCTGTTGAGGTGTTACAAAGGTGGAAGCATTACTTTTCATTCAACCCTTGTATAAATTGCACTCAGGAGAGAATGCTTCGGGGGGGGGGGGGGGTTGAAGCCCCTCAAGCCCCCCCCCCCCCGGCTACGGGCATGACTGCATGTTACTTAAGTCACATTGACCAACTATCTGCGCAGGGTTTCATACTGCACTTCAACAACACAACCGTTCAATGCTAAGGCTTCCTACCAAAATGGAACTGTAGAGGAGAGTCTACTGAACAAGCCAGTACCTGCCGCATACCAGTACTGCCATCTGTTGAGGAGTTACGAAGGTGGAAGCATTACTTTTCATTCAACCCTTGTATAAATCGCACTCACCTAGTTTCCAACAAATCTCCCAACCTCTGAGGATGCCTACTATAGATGTAGGTGAAACATCAGGAGAGAATGCTTCGGGGGGAGAGTGAAGCCCCTCAAGCCCCCCCACCCCCGGCTATGGGCCTGACTGCAAGTTACTTATGTTGTTGCATACCAATACTGCCATCTGTTGAGGAGTTACTAAGGTGGAAGCATTACTTTTCATTCAACCATCGTATAAACCGCACTCCAACATACCTCCAAACCTCTGAGGATGCCTGCCAGAGATGAAGGCGAAACGTCAGGAGAGAATGCTTCGGGGGGGGGGGGCTGAAGCCCCTCAAGCCCCCCCTCCACCTGGGCTATGGGCCTGACTGCAAGTTACTTAAGTCACATTGACCGACTATCTGCGCTTTCATACTTTGCACTTCAACAACACAACAGTTCAATGCTAAGGCTTCCCGGCAAAATGGAACTGTAGAAGAGAGTCTACTGAACAAGCCAGTACCTGCTGCATACCAGTACTGCCATCTGTTGAGGAGTTACAAAGGTGGAAGCATTACTTTTCATTCAACCCTTGTATAAATCGCACTCACCTAGTTTCCAACAGACTTCCCAACCTCTGAGGATGCCTGCCATAGATGCAGGTGAAACGTCAGGAGAGAATGCTTTGGGGGGGTGGGCTGAAGCCCCTCAAGCCCCCCCCCCCCCCGGCTACAGGCATGACTGCAAATTACTTAAGTCACATTGACCAACTATCTGTGCAGGGTTTCATACTTCGCACTTCAACAACACAACCATTCAATGCTAGGGCTTTCCGCTCAAATGGAACTGTAGAGGAGAGTCTACTGAACAAGCCAGTACCTGCCACATACCAGTACTGCCATCTGTTGAGGAGTTACGAAGGTGGAAGTGTTACTTTTCATTCAGCTCTTGTATAAATCGCACTCACCTAGTTTCCAACATACCTCCCAACCTCTGAGGATGCCTGCCATAGATGCAGGCAGAACATCAGGAGAGAATGCTTCGGGGGGAGGGGGTTTGAAGCCCCTCAAGTCCGCCCCCCCCTCCCGACTATGGGCCTGACTGCAAGTTACTTAAGTCACATTGACCGACTGTCTGCACAGGGTTTCATACTTCGCACTTCAACAACACAACCGTTCAATGCAAAGTTTTCCCGTAAAAATGGAACTGTAGAGGAGAGTCTACTGAACAAGCCAGTACCTGCCACATACCAGTACTGCCATCTGTTGAAGAGTTACGAAGGTGGAGGCATTACTTTTCCTGCTAAGGCTTCCCACCAAAATGGAACTTTAGAGGAGAGTCTACTGAACAAGCCAGTACCTGCCACATACCAGTACTGCCATCTGTTGAAAAGTTACGAAGATGGAAACATTACTTTTCATTCAACCCTCGTATAAATCGCACTCACCTAGTTTCCAACAGACCTTCCAACCTCTGAGGATGCCTGCTGTAGATGCAGGTGAAACGTCAGGAGGGAATGCTTCTGGAGCATGGCCAGACAGCCCGGAAAACTCATAGCAACCCATTCAGATGCTGTAAATACCTTTGCATCTTGATTTATTATTAATGAAATTGGTCTGTATCAATCAATTTCTGATGGATCTTTTCCTGGTTTTGGAATCAAAACTGTCGCAGGGTTTCAAACTTTGCACTTCAACAACACAACCATTCAATGCTAAGGCTTCCCGCCAAAATGGAACTGTAGAGGAGAGTCTACTGAACAAGCCAGAACCTGCTGCATTCCGGTACTGTCATCTGTTGAGGAGTTACAAAGGTGGAAGCATTACTTTTCATTCAACCATCGTATAAACCACACTCACATAGTTTCCAACAGACCTTCCAACCTCTGAGGATGCCTGCCATAGATTCAGGCGGAACGTCAGGAGAGAATGCTTGGGTGGTGTGGGGGGGGGGGGGACTGAAGTCCCTCAAGCCGGGCTACGGGCCTGACTACAAGTTACTTAAGTCACAGTGACCAACTGTCTGCGCAAGGTTTCATACATCGCACTTCAACAACAGGAGAGAATGCTTCGGGGGGGGGGGGGGGGGGGGGGGGGGAGTGAACCCCCTAACCCCCACCCCCGGCTATGGGCCTGACTGCAAGTTACTTAAGTCACATTGACTGTCTGTCTGAGCAGGGTTTCATACTTCGCACTTCAACAACACAACCATTCAATGCTAAGGCTTTCCTCTAAAATGAAACTGCAGAGGAGAGTCTACTGAACAAGCCAGTACCTGCTGCACACCAGTACTGTCATCTGTTACGGAGGTGGAGTCATTACTTTTTATTCAACCCTCCAAAATGGAACTGTAGAGGAGAGTCTACTGAACAAGCCAGTACCTGCTGCACACCAGTACTGTCATCTGTTATGGAGGTGGAGTCATTACTTTTTATTCAACCCTCCAAAATGGAACTGTAGAGGAGAGTCTACTGAACAAGCCAGTACCTGCCACATACCAGTACTGCCATCTGTTGAAGAGTTACGAAGATGGAAGCATTACTTTTAATTCAACCCTTGTGTAAATCGTAATCACCTAGTTTCCAACAGACCTTCCAACCTCTGAGGATGCCTGCCATAGATGCAGGCGGAACGTCAGGAGAGAATGCTTCTGGAGCATGGCCAGACAGCCTGGAAAACTCACAGCAACCCACACCTTTGCATCTTGATTTATTAATGAAATCGGTCTGTATCAATCAATTTATGGTGGATCGTTTCCTGGTTTTGGAATCAGAAAACTGTCGTAGAGTTTGGCCAGGGCGGTGGTGGCTCCCTTCCTTCTCGAATGCTGCTGAATAGCTCAGCCTGAGTTTGGGTAACAGACCCTTCCCTTTCTCTAAGGAAATATCAGCCAAGCCTGGGGTGACGTCACCCCGTTTTCCACTCCTCCTGGAACTTGGAAAGAGTAGGATGGAGATGGGCAGAAAGAGGGAGGAAGAAAGCATTCTCAGCCTGGAAGAAAGGAACAAACAAAAGGGAAGAGGAGGATAATTGCATCCAGGCAGAGGCAAAGACATAGAGGAAAGACATAGGAAACTGTATAGCACAGAATAAGGCCAAGGATCTGTCATTACAGAGACCCACGCAGTTTCTCCCCGGGCCAAAGATAAAATAATCTCACTCCTTTCGAAACGAAGGAAGCAACAGCTGGTCGAAAGAGAGGGGCCGGCACTTTCCGTGCCCAAAAAACCCGACAGCACTAAAAATATATATTACTAGCCGTCCCCTGCCATGCATTGCTGCGGGGGTTCTGTGTGGGAGGTTTGGTGGGGTTCAGAATGCTCTTTGATTGTAGGTGAACTATGAATCCCAGCAACTACAACTCCCAAATGTCAAGATTCTATTTTCCCCAAACTCCACCAGTGTTCACATTTGGGCATAGCGAGTATTTGTGTAGAGTTTGGTCCAGATCCATCATTGTATGAGTCCACAGTGATCTCTGGATGTGGGTGAACTACAACTCCAAAACCAAAGGACACTGCCCACCAAACCCTTCCAGTATTTTCTGTCGGTCATGGGAGAACTGTGTGCCAAGTTTGGTTCAATTCCATCATTGGTGGAGTTCAGAATGTTCTTTGATTGTAGGTGAACTATGAATCCCAGCAACTACAACTCCCAAATGTCAAGATTCTATTTTCCCAGCACTCCACCAGTGTTCACATTTGGGCATAGTGAGTATTCGTGTAGAGTTTGGTCCAGATCCATCTTTGTTTGAGTCCACAGTGATCTCTGGATGTGGGTGAACTACAACTCCAAAACCAAAGGACACTGCCCACCAAACCCTTCCAGTATTTTCTGTCGGTCATGGGAGAACTGTGTGCCAAGTTTGGTTCAATTCCAACCTTGGTGGGGTTCAAAATGCTCTTTGATTGTAGGTAAACTATAAATCCCAGAAACTACAACTCCCAAATGACAAAATCATAATTTTTTGAGTGATGGTCATTCCTTGTGTTGTGCGATGTTTTGTTGCCAAATTTGGTGTGATTTTGTTCATTGGTTCTTTTGTTTTTAAGGTACTCGTGACGCACAGAGCCTTTTTATATATATAGATTGTCTACAGAACAAACATACTTACTTTCTTAGGCGATCCCTCGTTGTCCGAGTAAGATTGTCCTCCAAGTTCGGTGTCCTGGTGGTGGGTACGTATGTGGCTGTGGAGCCCTATTGGGCCAAAACTATGGACCAAAACTAACAAAATGAAGTTCAACAGGGACAAATGCAAGATACTCCAATTAGGCAGAAAAAACGAAATGCAAAGAGACAGAATGGGGGACGATGAGGCCTGACTTGAGAGCAGTACATGTGAAAAAGATCTTGGAGTCCTCGTGGACAACAAGTTAAACATGAGCCAACAATGTGATGTGGCGGCAAAAAAAGCCAATGGGATTTTGGCCTGCATCAAGAGGAGCATAGTGTCTAGATCTAGGGAAGTCATGCTCCCCCTCTATTCTGCTTTGGTTAGACCACATCTGGAATATTGTGTCCAATTCTGGGCACCACAATTCAAGAGAGAGATTGACAAGCTGGAATGTGTCCAGAGGAGGGCGACTCAAATGATCAAGGGTCTGGAGAACAAGCCCTATGAGGAGCGGCTTAAGGAGCTGGGCATGTTTAGCCTGAAGAAGAGAAGGCTGAGAGGAGATATGATAGCCATGTATAAATACGTGAGAGGAAGCCACAGGGAGGAGGAGGGAGCAAGCTTGTTTTCTGCTTCCCTGGAGACTAGGACGCAATGGAACAATGGCTTCAAACTACAAGAGAGGAGATTCCATCTGAACATGAGGAAGAACTTCCTGACTGTGAGAGCCATTCAGCAGTGGAACTCTCTGCCCAGAGTGTGGTGGAGGCTCCTTCTTTGGAAGCTTTTAAACAGAGGCTGGATGGCCATCTGTCAGGGGTGATTTGAATGCAATTCCTGCTTCTTGGCAGAATGGGGTTGGACTGGATGGCCCAGGAGGTCTCTTCCAACTCTTTGATTCTATGATTCTATGAGCATTTTTTTTTTGTTGTCTTTGCCTCTACAGAACTCTGCTTTCCTCCCGCACAAAAAAGCAAGAGCAAATACCCTATGCGCAGAATGGAGAACGTCCCAAACGGCTGGGAAAAGGAACGAGAAGAGTAAGAGACTCCAAATCTATATCTTGTCGATGGATGTTTCTCATCCGATCTGGGTCTCATTCCAAAACTATATGAGAATGAGCCAATTTGCAGCGAAATCCCAGC
>NW_026847993.1:5480904-5534174 GCF_025583915.1 Anolis sagrei ordinatus | reverse complement strand
AGGTTGCCATGGTGACAAGCCAGAGGAGGTGGGCGGAGCTTAAGTAGAAAAGGTTTGAAAGCGACAGTTTATAGTCAGTCAGGCGGATGAGACCCTGAGGAGAGTAGCAGAGTCAAGGGGGCTCTGTGGAGTAGTGTAAATTCAGTTAGTTCTTAGGTTTTGTGAATATTACTTCAGCTAGGAAGCTGAAGGTGGAAACTCGTTAGATTGCTTGAGTAGAAAAGAATCTAACAAGAAAGGGTTTCAGGGATCCCAGTGGTGAAAGTCTGGAGATCGTTGGTTTGATCCGGTGAAGGACAAACAGTTGTAAATATTCACATTAGGGAACACTGAAATAATAAAGTACCTCACTGTAGGAGGAGTTAAAGGATTGTAACATCGGAAGACTTAATGTAACTCAACCAAGCCATTTTGTATCCATCAAGCTTGTGCCAAGTTCAACAGTTTAATTTTGCAACAATTTACGCTCTGATAACAATAAACCTGTTCTTTTTGTGTTTTAAACTTGCCTCCTTCACTGATTTCCACGTTTGGAGCATTCCACACTACCAAAGGTGCCTCACAACACAGATAGGGATAACCAGAGATCATTTTACCAATATCTCTTATATTATGGTGGCAATTTAAGCTAGAAGTCTCAAATCTTTATTACATCTGTGTGGTGATCCTATTTATTTGGGATTTTACACCATTATTTCATTTTGGAGACTTCCTCACATATTTTGGTGGCAGCAAGTGAACGGTTTTAAATTTTTAGTAACAAGCGGTGGGAGTCACGGCCTCGCACATTTTACAGCTGTTGTTGTATAAGACTCCATTACACTTCGATCCAAAGGCAAAAACCTGTATAGGCTGGAGCAACACCATTGTGGATATTTAAAATTAGAACCTGAACACATAGGCATGTAAAATTGAGTTAATTCTGACCTGAAAGCCTAGCATGGGACCTTTCTGTTTGTATTGCCACAATAGCATGAATAAAGTTCTTAATAGCTATTTCATATAATCTTTTCATTAGTTGAACATAGGTGCTGCAAATGGTTAACATGGATGCTTTAAATGTTTTGCATTTTTTTTGCTGTTTCCCCCTAATGTAGTACTAATTGCATGGATTTAGTAAGTTCTTTGTTTTGCTATGCATGTTCTACTTTTAACTATAGAAAGGAGAGGTAAAAGTGGCCAACTTTAAAAAAAAGGATTAATTTAACAAACCTAATCCATGCTTAAATTGTCATTTATCTAATTTTTTCACCACAGCAGTAGTTGTGGTCCTTTACGGCTCATCTAAATCCTTCAAAGCAGGCATGCATTAAATATGCTAAAACCAATTGATTTCCTTTTTGTTTGCCAAAAAGTGGAAAGATAATTTACCTTTTAATGCTTTCTACCTTATTTTTTCCATTAATATTAAGAAGCATTGCTAACAACAAGGCAGCAAGAGACGATGGGATCCCAGCTGAACTGTTTAAAATCTTGAAAGATGATGCTGTCAAGGTGATGCATGCCATATGCCAGCAAATATGGAAAACACAAGAATGGCCATCAGACTGGAAAAAATCAACTTATATCCCCATCCCAAAAAAGGGAAATGCTAAAGATTGCTCAAATTTTCATACAGTGGCCCTTATTTCTCATGCCAGTAAGGTAATGCTCAAGATCCTGCAAGGAAGACTCCAGCAATACATGGAGAGAGAGTTGCCAGATGTACAGGCTAGATTTAGAAAAGGCAGAGGAACGAGAGATCAAATTGTCAATATCTGCTGGATAATGGAGAAATGCAGGGAGTTTCAGAAAAACACCTATTTCTGTTTTATTGACTATTCTAAAGCCTTTGACTGTGTGGATCATAATAAATTGTGACAAGTTCTTGGTGGTATGGGCATACCAAATCACCTTATCTCTCTCCTGGGGAATCTGTATAAGGACCAAGTAGCAACAGTAAGAACTGACCATGGAGCAACAGACTGGTTCAAGATTGGGAAAGGTGTATGGCAGGGTTGTATACTCTCACCCAACCTATTCAACTTCTATGCAGAACACATCATGCAATGTGCAGGGCTTGACGAATGCAAGGCTGGGGTAAAAATTGCTGGAAGAAACAGTTTCGTTGGGGGGTTTTAGAGTTTTGTTTCCTCATACGACGCCAGGAGGAAATTTATATATATAGATAATAATACTTTATTTGTACCCTGCTACCATCTCCGCAAGGGACTCGGTGCGGCTTACATGAGGCCGAGCCCGAACACAACAATACAAGCAATAATCACAACAATACAAGCAATTAAAATAAGAACATAGACCAGTGTTTCTCAACCTGGGGGTCGGGACCCCTGAGGGGGTCGCGAAGGGGTGTCAGAGGGGTCGCCAAAGACCATCAGAAAACACAGCATTTTCTGATGGTCATGGGGATTCCATGTGGGAAGTTTGAGCCAATTCTATCGTTGGTGGAGTTCAGAATGTTCTTTGATTGTAATGAACTATAAATCCCAGCAACTACAACTCCCAAAAGTCAAGGTCTATTTTCCCAGGCTCCACCAGTGTTCACATTTGCGCATATTGAGTATTTGTGCCAAGTTTGGTCCAGATCCACCATTGCGTGAGTCCACAGTGCTCTCTGGATATAGGTGAACTACAACTCCCAAACTCAAGGTCAATACCCACCAAACCTTTGGCCATGGGAGTTCTGTGTGGCAAATTAGGTTCAAATCCATCGCTGGTGGAGTTCAGAATGCTCTTTGATTATAGGTGAACTATAAATACCAGCAACAACAACTCCCAAATTACAAAATCAATCCTAACCCAATCCCACTAGCATTTACGTGTAGTTGCATTGAGTATTTGTGCCCAGTTTGGTCCAGTAAATGAAAATACATCTTGCATATCTGATATTTACATTATGATTTATAACAGTAGTAAAATGACTGTTATGAAGTAGCAACAAATACAATGTTATGGTTGGGGGTCACCACAACATGAGGGACTGTATTAAGGGGTCACGGCATTAGGAAGGTTGAGAACCACTGACATAGACAATAGGCAATGCCTAAAGACCTTGGCCTGCACTTAAACACAACTGGCGCTGACAAAATTACCATCTGTTGAAGTTTGATGAGGTAGAGAAGGTGAAATAGTAGTAGTAGTAGTAGTAATACCTTGCAAAATATCTTATAAAACGACACTTCCATAATTCCAAAGCATTGAGCCATGGCTATTAAAGTGGCATCAAACTGCATCCGTTCGACAGTGTAGACGCATCCAAGAAGTGGGTTCCAGACTGCGGTTTGTCCCCAACCCACCTGAGATGCCTCTCAGCCCTGTGTCTGCTTCCATACGCTAGAATTAACGTAAGTTATGTGTAAGCAGAGAGCAGTGGTTTCCTAAAGGGAATATCCTTCAGGAAACCTTAATGGCCGGGTGCAAGAGAGTCATAATTGGATAAATATAGAGCTTGGGAGGATGGTGAAGCCACCACTGTCAAGGGAGACTAATTGTGTCAACGCAGCCAAAGCAAAACAACAAGCAAGGCTCTTGCTGTATTGACATCCTCTGGGTCCCCTTGCAATGCAGTTTGAAACTGCATTATATAGCTTAGTGTACACCAGGCATGGGTAAACTTGGGCCCTCCAGGTGTTTTGGACTTCAACTCCCACAATTCCTAACAGCCCGGTAGGCTGTTAGGAATTGTGGGAGTTGAAGTCCAAAACACCTGGAGGGCCCAAGTTTGCCAATGCCTGGTCTAGATTATATGGCAGTGTAGACTTATATAATCCAGTTCAAAGCAGATTTATTTATTTATTTATCGCGTCAGGAGCAAACCAAACAGTTGTATTGCATTTTTTAACAAACAAACAAAACACAAAGTTTGCAAGCTTGGTAGTTGATTAAATGTCCTTTGACCAGTATCTGGCCACTTGGAGTGCCTCTGGTGTTACTATAAGAAGGTCCTCCCTTGTGCATGTGGCAGGGCTCAGGGTGCATTGCAGCAGGTGGTCAGTGGTTTGCTCTTCTCCACACTCGCATATCGTGGATTCCACTTTGTGGCCCAATTTCTTAAGGTTGGCTCTGCATCTCGTGGTGCCAGAGCGCAGTCTGTTCAGCGCCTTCCAAGTCGCCCAGTTTTCTGTGTGCCCAGGGGGGAGTCTCTCATTTGGTATCAGCCATGGATTGAGGTTCTGGGTTTGAGCCTGCCACTTTTGGACTCTCTCTTGCTGAGGTGTTCCAGCGAGTGTCTATGTAGATCTTAGAAAACTATTTCTTGATTTAAGTCATTGACATGCTGGCTGATGCCCAAACAGAGGATGAGCCGGAGATGTCACTGCCTTGGTCCTTTCACTATTGGCTGCTACTTCCCGGCGGATGTCAGGTGGTGCAATACCGGCTAAACAGTGTAGTTTCTCCAGTGGTGTAGGGCGCAGACACCCTGTGATAATGCGGCATGTCTCATTAAGAGCCGCATCCACTGTTTTAGCGTGGTGAGATGTGTTCCACACTGGGCATGCATACTCAGCAGCAGAGTAGCACAGCGCAAGGGCAGATGTCTTCACTGTGTCTGGTTGTGATCCCCAGGTTGTGCCAGTCAGCTTTCGTATGATATTGTTTCTAGCGCCCACTTTTTGCTTGATGTTCAGGCAGTGCTTCTTGTAGGTAAGAGCACGGTCCAGAGTGACTCCCAGGTATTTGGGTGTGTTGCAATGCTCCACTGGGATTCTTTCCCAGGTAATCCTCAGAGTTCGGGATGCTTGTCTCTTCTTAAGGTGGAAAGCACATGTCTGTGTTTTAGATGGATTAGGGATCAGCTGGTTTTTCCTGTCATAGGCAGTAAGAGCACCTAGAGCTTCGGAGAGCTTCTTTTCAGCCATCTCAAAGCTCCCTGCTTGAGCGGTGATGGCACAATCAACTGCATAGATGAAGCTCTCTGTCCCTTCAGGCAGTGGCTGGTCATTTGTGTAAACGTTGAACATGGATGGAGCAAGCACGCTCCCCTGAGGCAGGCCGTTCTTCTGTTTCCGCCATCTGCTTCTCTGGCCCTGGAACTCAACAAAAAAGCTCCTGTTTTGTAGCAGGTTTCCTATGAGGCGGGTGAGGTGGTCGTCCTTTGTGATATTATACATTTTTCTCAGGAGGAGGCGGTGGTTCACAGTCTCATAGGCTGCTGACAAGTCTACGAAGACAGCTCCTGTGATCTGCTGCCTTTCATAGCCATCTTCTATGTGCTGAGTCAGGTTCAGGTTCAATGTGGATTATCTGCTTTGATAATCTGGATTATATGACAGTGTAGATCCAGTCTTAGAAGAGAATTTATTTTCAGTGGCAGATAAATAGCTGAAATATTCCAAGAGATATGCCAAAATTTCAAAGAGACTCTTGGGAATGGTGGAAGATCTTTTCTTATTGCCTTATTGGACTACCGTCTCACCCGCCTCATAGGAAACCTGCTACAAAACAGGAGCTTTTTTGTTGAGTTCCAGGGCCAGAGAAGCAGATGGTGGAAAGAAAAGAACAAAAGCTGACAGGCGCAAAAGCTGACTGGCACAACCTGGGGATCACAACCAGATACAGTGAAGACATCTGCCTTTGCGCTTGGCTACTCTGCTGCTGAGTATGCATGCCCAGTGTGCATCTCACCACACTAAAACAGTGGATGTGGCTCTGAATGAGACATGCCGCATTATCACGGGGTGTCTGTGCCCTACACCACTGGAGAAATTACACTGCTTAGCCGGTATTGCACCACCTGACATCCGCCGGGAAGTAGCAGCAAGAGTGAAAGGACCAAGGCAGAGACATCTCCAGCCCATCCTTTGTTTGGGTATCAGCCAGCACGTCAATGACTTAAATCTAGAAATAGTTTTCTAAGATCTACAGAGACACTCGCTGGAACACCTCAGCAAGCGAGAGTCCAAAAGTGGCAGGCTCAAACCCAGAACCTCAACCAATGGCTGATACCAAATGAGAGACTCCCCCCTGGGCACACAGAAGACTGGGCAACTGGGAAGGCGCTGAACAGACTGTGCTCTGGCACCAAGAGATGCAGAGCCAACCTTCAGAAATGTGGAATCCTCGACATGTGAGTGTGGAGAGGAGCAAACCACTGACCACCTGCTGCAATGCACCCTGAGCCCTTCCACATGCACAATGGGGGACCTTCTTGCGGCAACACCAGAGGCACCCCAAGTGGCCAGATACTGGTCAAAGGACATTTAACCAACTACCAAACTCACAAATGATGTATTTTGTTTGTTTGTTTGCTTTGTTCTGTTAGAATTGTAATATAATTGACTGGTTGCCCTGACACGACAAATAAATAAATAAATTGCCTTTTGTGTTCCATTTTATGGAGTTCCTTGTGTTTCAAAGATATAAAAGAGTCCCTTCGCTGCTCAACTTTGCAGGGTTTTATAGCATTTATATACATTTATCGCTATAGTATTGTTTTACATGGCAGTTTGGGCTCGAAAAGCAACCCAAAGGCAGGGAGAATAATAAAACTCGAAAGCACTCCAGGCGATCGTGGAGTTGGTCTTGTTGGGAAATGACAAATGGCATCTGCAGTGTAGAATCAATGCAGCTTGGAACCACTTCAACGGCTAATGGCTCCCTGGGAGTTGTAGTTTCACAAGGTCTCGAGCCTTCGCTGACTACGTTGGTGTTTCATCAAAAATAGGATTGAGCCAAGGCAGTTAAAGTGGTATCAAACTGCATTCATTCTGTAGGGTCGGTGAGGCACGTCTGACCAGCACATTTTTTGCAATCGCTGGGTTGTGAAAAATGACGTGTGTGGGCATGCATTATCATGATGCAACTTGACGGAACAAACGGCTTTTAGTGGCCTCTTCTTTCTGAATGCCTCCTAAATGTGGCTATGAGGGTTGAATGAAAAGTAATGCCTCCACCTCCGTTACTTGGGTTTGGATGAGAATATTTTAATAAATCAAATGCAGAAATAATCCTTGGAATGTGCTCTTTAACTACTACTATTCACTTTTGACATAATCACCAGATAATTGGATACATAATCACCAGATACCAGCCACAGGGAGGAGGGAGCAAGATTGTTTTCTGCTTCCCTGGAGACTAGGATGCGGAACAATGGCTTCAAACTACAAGAGAGGAGATTCCATCTGAACATGAGGAAGAACTTCCTGACTGTGAGAGCCGTTCAGCAGTGGAACTCTCTGCCCCGGAGTGTGGTGGAGGCTCCTTCTTTGGAAGCTTTTAAGCAGAGGCTGGATGGCCATTTGTCAGGGGTGATTTGAATGCAATATTCCTGCTTCTTGGCAGAATGGGGTTGGATTGGATGGCCCACGAGGTCTCTTCCAAGTCTTTGATTCTATGATTCTATTATTCTATGATTCTTTGATTTTATGATTCTATGATAATTGGATACATTTCTGCCAATGATGAACAAGTTTTCCAAAGCCGTCATGGATTGACAGATTAGAGATGGGCCAAAACTAACAAAATGAAGTTCAATGGGGACAAATGCAAGATACTCGACTTTGGCAGAAAAAACAAAATTCAAAGATACAGAATGGGGGACAATGATGCCTGGCTCGAGAGCAGTACGTGTGAAAAAGATCTTGGAGTCCTTGTGGACAGCAAGTTAAACATGAGCCAACAATGTCATGTGGTGGCTAAAAACGCCAATGGGATTTTGGCCGGCATCAAGAGGAGCATAGTGTCTAGATCTAAGGAAGTCATGCTCCCCATGCTCTATTCCACTTTGGTTAGACCACACCTGGAATATTGTGTCCAATTCTGGGCACCACAATTCAAGAGAAATATTGACAAGCTGGAATGTATCCAGAGGAGGGCGACTCAAAGGATCAAGGGTCTAGAGATCAAGCCCTATGAGGAGCGGCTTAAGGAGCTGGGCATGTTTAGCCTGAAGAAGAGAAGGCTGAGAGGAGACATGATAGCCATGTGTAAATACGTGAGGGGAAGTCATAGGGAGGAGGGAGCAAGCTTGTTTTCTGCTTCCCTGGAAACTAGGATGCAACGGAGCAATGGCTTCAAACTACAAGAAAGGAGATTCCATCTGAACATTAGGAAGAACCTCCTGACTGTGAGAGTCGTTCAGCAGTGGAACTCTCTGCCCCGGAGTGTGGTGGAGGCTCTTTCTTTGGAGGCTTTTAAACAGAGGCTGGATGGCCATCTGTCAGGGGTGATTTGAATGCAATATTCCTGCTTTTTGGCAGAATGGGGTTGGACTGGATGGCCCACGAGGTCTCTTCCAACTCTAGGATTCTCTGATTCTATGGAAGAAGTCGACACTCTGTTTCCACAACCAGCATCTCACAGTTCTCTCAACGTCTTCATTAGAAGCATAACGATGTCCCCGCAGATCTTCTTTCATTATCGGGAACAGATGGAAGTCAGACATTGCTAAATCTGGACTATATGGAGGATGCCGTATGGTGGTAAGATCCAGTCTCCGAATTTTTAAGTCTGTGCACTTTCATTTCATGACTCAGCATCCTGGGTACCCATTGTGCACAGATTTTCTGATAGCCAAGCAAAGTAATAATGTGTCCCACACATTCTTGGGAAATGCCAATTATGCTTGAAATTTCTCTCCGAGTAATACGACAATTGTCCTGAATCAATCTGTCAACCTTTTGTTTCTGAAACTTGGTGGTTGCTGTCACAGGATGTCCAACTCTTTCTTTGTCACGCAAGTGAGATGCTCCCACCTCAATATCTTTAAACTTACTCGCCCAATGACCAGCACCCCACAGTTCTCACAACGTCTTCATCAGAAGCATCATGATGTCCCCGCAGATCTTCTTTCATTATCGGGAACAGATGGAAGTCAGATGGTGCTAAATCTGGACTGAATAGAGGATGCCGTACGGTGGTGAGATACAGTCTCTGAAGTTTCAAGTCTGTGCACTTTCATTTCAGGCATCAGCATCCTGGGTAGCCATTCTGCACAGATCTTCCGACAGCCAAGCAATAATATGACCCATACGTTCTTGTGAAATGCCGATTATGCTTGAGTGATACGACAATCGTCCTGAATCAATCAGTCAACCTTTTGCTTGTGAAACTCGATGGTTGCTGTCACAGGACGTCCAACTCTTTGTTTGTCACGCAAGTCAGATGTTCCCACCTCAACATATTTAAACTTACTCTCCCAATGACGCACAGTACTCACATCAACACAATCACCATAAACAGCTTGCATTCTCTGATGAATCTCCTTTGGGGTGACACTCATATAGTCCAGTTCAGGTATGCAACAGGTACTGACCTGTTCAGTAGACTCTCCTCTACAGTTCCATTTTGGAAGGAAGCCTTAGCATTGAACGGTTGTGTTGTTAAACTGCAAAGTATGGAACCCTGCGCAGACGGTCAATGCGACTTAAGCAACGTGCAGTCATTGAATTCTTGACAGCAGAAGGTTTCACCTCAACGTCTTTAAACTTACTTGCCCAATGATGCACAGTACTCACATCAACACAATCACCATAAACAGCTTGCATTCAATGATGAATCTCCTTTGGGGTGACACCTTCTGCTGTCAAGAATTAAATGACTGAACGTTACTTAAGTCACAATGACCGACTGTCAGTGCAGGGTTCTACACTTCACACTTCAACAACGCAACTGTACAATGCTAAGGCTTCCTGCCAAAATGGAACTGTATAGGAGAGTCTACTGAACAAGCCAGTACCTGCTGCATTCCAGTACTGAGGGACCGCCTAACCCCCTACCAACCCCAGAGATCCCTCTGTTCTGAGGACCAAGATCTATTGGAAATTCCTAGTGTCAAGACCTTGTGTCTAACAGCAACCTGACGCAGAGCCTTTACAGCAGTGGCATCATCACTCTGGAATACTCTGCCACCTGAAGTCCATGCCTTGCGGGACTTATCAGCTTTCCGCAGGGCATGTAAGACATACCTGTTTCAACAGGCCTTTGATTTTTGATATTGCTGTTTTTAAATTGTTTTAAATTGTTTTTTAAAACAATTTAAATTGTGTTAGATTTTAGCCATTCTTGTAAGCCGCTCCGAGCCCCAGGGGAGTGGCGGCATATAAGTTCAAATAATAAATAAATAGATAAATCTATTGAGGAGTTACGAAGGTGGAGGCATTACTTTTCATTCAACCCTCAGACATAGGTTTCGCTGTTGATTGTGGCACCATCTTCCAGGAAATCAACAAGAATAACAACTTGTGTGTCCTGAAATACTGTTGTCATAACCTTCTGTGCTGATCTGGTAGACTTGAATTTTTTTTTTGGGATGTAGAGAACCACCGAGGTGCCATTCCTTGGATCTACATAGGAACCCAAAAATGCAGTGTGGCCCAAACACGAATCAAGGAACATGAAAGGCACTGCAGGGTACTTCAACCAGAGAAGTCAGCCATAGCAGAGCACCTGAGGAACCAACCTGGACACAGCATATTATTGGAGAAGACAGAAATGCTGGACCACACCAACAACCACCATGTCAGACTACACAGAGAAGCCATTGAAATCCACAAGCATGTGGACAATGTCAACAGAAAGGAAAAAACCATGAAAATAAACAAAATCTGGTTCCCAGTATTAAAAAAAACTCTAAAATTATAACAGTAAAGAAAAAACAAAATTCCAACACAGGAGAACTCCAGAGAAGAAACAATCAGGAACATCTAATCACCTCTCAACAAAGGATTCCCCCAGGCAGTAACAAGCCACACCAAAAAACTGCCAGGCCATCAAATGCTAATCAAGGTGGCCAATTGAAACATTCACACTTGCCTCCAACAGACAAGAGTTCTTCCTCCCGCCCTAGACGTTCAACAGATATATAAACCCCATTTTCCAAGTTTCCAAGAGACCTCACAACCTCAGAGGATGCCTGGCATAGATGTGGGCAAAACGTCAGGAGAGAATGCTTCTGGAACATGGCCAGACAGCCCAAAAAACCTAAAACAACCCAGTATTTCTGGCCATGAATGCCTTCGACAATCCATTTTCCTAGTTTCCAACAGACCTCACAACCTTTGAGGATGCCTGGCATAGATGTGGGCGAAACGTCAGGAGAGAATGCTTCTGGAACATGGCCAGATAGCCTGAAAAGTCTGCAACAATGCAGTGAATGCCTTCAACAATCCATTTTCCTAGTTTCCAACAGACCTCACAACCTTTGAGGATGCCTGGCATAGATGTGGGCAAAACGTCAGGAGAGAATGCTTCTGAGACATGGCCAGACAGCCTGAAAAGTATGCAACAACCCAGTGAATGCCTTCGACAATCCATTTTCCTAGTTTCCAACAGACCTCATAACCTCTGAGGACGCCTGCCTGAGATGTAGGCGAAACGTCAGGAGAGAATGCTTCTGGGACATGGCCACACTGCCTGAAAAACCTACAACTCCTCAATGAATATTTCATTGAGTCTGAACCAATTCGACATAGTTTATGGCACAAAAACACAACTATTTTCAAAGTAAGGACCACACAATTTAATAGGAAATGACACTTTGAAACCAGGAAGAGAACCATGTTTCCAATGTTGTTACATAGTGTTTTGATCTGGAAGTGGAAAGGCATATAATCCAGATTAAAGTAAATAATCTGGGATCAGATCCTGGGATAATATAGGGCAGTGTAGAGGGAGGAGAAAGGGAAAGAAGCCTTTTGAGGGGGGTTTAGAGGAAAGGGGGAAGTAAATAAACTTTTGGGGAAACTTCAAGAAGTTGGAAAGAAACTCTGGAAAGTTGGAAAGAAACTTTGGAAAGATTGAAGAGAGTTCTAGAGAAAAGAGGGAAAGAAGAAGAGAATGGGATTCATTTCCTTTAGTGTTCCCCTCTCCTCTTTTGCAGCCCCCCATGTTTTGCAAAAGGGAAGAAGAAGGGAACTTCCTCTGCCTCTCACCTTGAGCTTCTCCTCCTCTCCAGCTTGAAAATCCCGGCTCTGATGCGCGTTAGTCCCCCTTCTTCCTTTCCTTTCCTTACTCCTTCCTTCCCAGGGTCAGCCCTGAGAGTCTCCTCCCCTTCTGGAGGAAGTGGGGCGGGATCTAGGAAAGAGAGAGTAAAAGAATGGGGAGGGGGAGGGCGCATTCCGACGAGACGCGGGGATTGCAACACGTGTCTTCGCAGGGGCCAGGGCTTTGCAAAGAAAGGATGGTTGAATGCAATTCCTCTTCATCCCATAGCTCAAGAAGGTGTAGGAACTGGAGACACAATGGGAGACCCATCTTCAAACTACAAAGCAGATCACAGGAGCTGTCTTGATAGACTTGTCAATAGCTTATGATACTATAAATCACCACCTCCTCCTGAGAAAAATGTATAGTATCACAAAGGACGACCACCTCACCCGCCTCATAGGAAACCTGCTACAAAACAGGAGCGTCTTTGTTGAGTTCCAGGAGCTGTCTTGATAGACTTGTCAATAGCTTATGATACTATAAATCACCACCTCCTCCTGAGAAAAATGTATAGTATCACAAAGGACGACCACCTCACCCGCCTCATAGGAAACCTGCTACAAAACAGGAGCTTCTTTGTTGAGTTCCAGGAGCTGTCTTGATAGACTTGTCAATAGCTTATGATACTATAAATCACCACCTCCTCCTGAGAAAAATGTATAGTATCACAAAGGACGACCACCTCACCCGCCTCATAGGAAACCTGCTACAAAACAGGAGCGTCTTTGTTGAGTTCCAGGAGCTGTCTTGATAGACTTGTCAATAGCTTATGATACTATAAATCACCACCTCCTCCTGAGAAAAATGTATAGTATCACAAAGGACGACCACCTCACCCGCCTCATAGGAAACCTGCTACAAAACAGGAGCTTCTTTGTTGAGTTCCAGGAGCTGTCTTGATAGACTTGTCAATAGCTTATGATACTATAAATCACCACCTCCTCCTGAGAAAAATGTATAGTATCACAAAGGACGACCACCTCACCCGCCTCATAGGAAACCTGCTACAAAACAGGAGCGTCTTTGTTGAGTTCCAGGAGCTGTCTTGATAGACTTGTCAATAGCTTATGATACTATAAATCACCACCTCCTCCTGAGAAAAATGTATAGTATCACAAAGGACGACCACCTCACCCGCCTCATAGGAAACCTGCTACAAAACAGGAGCTTCTTTGTTGAGTTCCACGGCGCCACCACTTCTCAAGCACCTCTACTACTTTCAGTCTTGTATTGCTTCCATAAAATACCAGACTGCATTGTTGTTGTTGTTTTTAGTTGCTCCAGGGCCAGAAGAATGGATCCAAGACCTTCAATCTCATTGCTGGAGCGGGATGAGTTTCACAAAAGGATTCAAGTGTCCTCAACTTGAGATGTCTTTCATAGAATCATAGAATCCTAGAGTTGGAAGAGACCTCATGGGCCATCCAGTCCAGCCCCATTCTGCCAAGAAGCAGGAATATTGCATTCAAATCACCCCTGACAGATGGCCATCCAGCCTCTGTTTAAAAGCTTCCAAAGAAGGAGCCTCCACCACACTCCGGGGCAGAGAGTTCCACTGCTGAACGGCTCTCACAGTCAGGAAGTTCTTAGAATCATAAAATCGTAGAGTTGGAAGAGACCTCATGGGCCATCCAGTCCAACCCCATTCTGCCAAGAAGCAGGAATACTGCATTCAAATCACCCCTGATAGATGGCCATCCAGTCTCTGTTTAAAAGCTTCCAAAGAAGGAGCCTCCACCACACTCCGGGGCAGAGAGTGCCACTGCTGAACAGCTCTCACAGTCAGGAAGTTCTTCCTCATGTTCAGATGGAATCTCCTTTCTTGTAGTTTGAAGCCATTGTTCCGAGTCCTAGTCTCCAGGGCAGCTGTGACTTCCTCTCCCTCTCCCTGTGACTTCCTCTCACATATTTATACATGGCTATCATATCTCCTCTCAGCCTTCTCTTCTTCAGGCTAAACATGCCCAGCTCTTTAAGCCGCTCCTCATAGAGCTTGTTCTCCAGAGCCTTGATAATTTTAGTTGCCCTCCTCTGGACACACTACAGCTTGTCAATCTCTCTCTTGAATTCTGGTGCCCAGAATTGGACACAATATTCCAGGTGTGGTCTAACCAAAACAGAATAGAGGGGTAGCATGACTTCCCTAGATCTAGACACTATGCTCCTATTGATGCAGGCCAAAATCCCATTGGCTTTTTTTGCCGCCACATCACATTGTTGGCTCATGTTTAACTTGTTGTCCACGAGGACTCCAAGATCTTTTTCACACGTCCTGCTCTCGAACCAGGCATTGTCCCCTATTTTGTATCTTTCCATTTCCTTTTTTCTGCTTAAGTGGAGTCTCTTGCATTTGTCACTGTTGGACTTCATTGTGTTAGTCTGGCCAATCTTCTCTCTAATCTGTGAACCATAGAGTGCAGGATGTATTTTCATTCTGAATACTGGTGTGGTTGGGGGGGATTAATTTTGTCATCTGGGAGTTGTAGTTGCTGATATTTATAGTCAACCTACAATCAAAGAGCATTCAGAACTCCACCAACGATAGAATTGAACCAAACTTGGCACACAGAACTCCCATGATGAAACAGAAAATACTGGAAGGGTTTGGTGGGCATTGACCTTGAGTTTTGGAGTTGTAGTTCATCTACATCCAGAGAGCACTGTGCACTCAAACAATGATGGATCTGGACCAAACTTGGCACGAAAACTCAATATGCCCAAATGTAAACACTAGTGGGGTTTGGGGAAAATAGACCTTGACATTTGGGAGTTGTAGTTTCTGGGATTTATAGTTCACCTACAATCAAAGAGCATTCTGAACCCTGCCAACGATTGAATTGGGCCAAACTCCCCACACAGAACCTCCATGACCAATAGAAAATACTGTGGTCTTTGGTGACCCCTCTGACACCCCCTTGCGACCCCTCCAGGGTTGTTGTAGGTTTTTTGGGCTATATGGCCATGTTCTAGAGGCATTTTCTCCTGACGTTTCGCCTGCATCTATGGCAAGCATCCTCAGAGGTAGTGAGGTCTGTTGGAAGTAGGAAAATGGGTTTATATATCTGTGGAATGACCAGGGTGGGACAAAGGACTTTTGTCTGCTGGAGCTAGGTGTGAATGTTTCAGCTGACCACCTTGATTAGCATTTAATGACTTGGAAGTGCCTGGGGGAATCTTTTGTGGAGAGGTGATTTGATGTGCCTGATTGTTTACCCTCTGTTGTTTTGCTGTTGTAATTTTTGAGTTTTTTAATACTGGTAGCATCACCTCTCAACAAAAGATTGCCCCCAGGCACTTCCAAGCCATTAAATGCTAATCAAGGTGGTCAGTTGAAACATTAATACCTAGCTCCAACAGACAAAAGTCCTTGGTCCCATCATGGTCTTTCCAGAGAAATATAAACCCATTTTCCTACTTCCAACAGACCTCACCAACTCTGAGGATGCTTGCCATAGATGCAGGCGAAACATCAGGAGAAAATGCCTCTAGAACATGGCCATATAGCCTGGAAAACCTACAACGACCCAGAAAGTACTGTGTTTTCTGATGGATTACTTATTATTATTATTATTATTATTATTATTATTATAAAATGCAAAATCCCAAACAGGTTTTGGTGACCCCCCCCCCCCCCCACAGAGGTCCTAACCACCAGGTTGAGAAACACTGCCCTAGAATACCTCGAGCTTTTTAGAGGAAACATATCTTACTCCAATCTGCCAAGAACCAAATCCACCAAAGTTAAACTTGCAAACGTGGCAGGACGAATCAGGGAGCGCCTTGGCACATCTGCATTTCGGTACAGCACCAGATGTTTCAGTCGAAGAATTAGTCAGCAAATGCTCTATAGCCGCAGGAAAGAACATTGACTGCCTTCTTTGCGAATGATGTCCAACCCAACTCCCAGCTTTGGATGGATTCATGGCTTCTTATTTCCCTGATACATGTCGCAGCATAAGCAGATCCCTTGCAAAGATTATGGATCGTGCAAAGAGTATAAATGGATTTTCGTAGAGTCACAGAGTTGGCAAGAGACCGCATGGGCCATCTAGTCCAACCCCTTCCTGCATTAAGGCAGGAAAAGCACAATCAAAGCACTCCAGACAGAGGGCCATCTGACCTCTGTTTACAAGCCGCCAAGGAAGGAGCTTCCACTGGACTGAGGCAGAGAGTTCCACTCTTGAACAGCACTTCTTCCTAATGTTCAGGTGGAATCTCCTTTCCTGTAATTTGAACCCATGGCTCAATTGACTTAGGCCCCTTTTATGCTGCAATATAATCCAGATTATCAAAACAGAGAATCCACATTACCTTGAGAATGGACCCAGTGGAATCCAGAGCAGTCACCAAGCTCCTTTCCTCAAAAGGTCGCATACCAAAGGAGACGCTCGGTAAGATGAAAGAGGTTCATGGTGCTGATTTCCCATCCTATGATGGAGTCAAGAACCGTCATCGTCCATTCCAATGTGGTCAGACTTCAGTGGAAACAACTCCAATTCCAGGGCAATCCCACTCTGCTATTGTTGAACACACCATCCAGCAAGTGGAGGTCGCTGTTTTGGAATATCACTGTGTAACAATTCGCCACCGAGCCCAAAATGTCGAGATGAGTGTGGGGTCAGTGGAAAAAAAATCACCCAAGACCATCTTCACCTGCATAAGGTATCCGCTCGCTCGTTGCTCACACCTTTCCAGAAGCAGAAATGAGTTGAATGCTCTCAGGCTCTCTTGACAATGATGTGCCATGGAAACCAGGAGGACTTTGTCAACAGACTGATCATACATAGTGAAAGCTGGGTCCACCACTCTGATCCTGAGACTCAAGTCCAGTCGATGTAATGGAGGCATCAACTGGACTTGAGCTTGTGCCAGCTGACTGGCACAACCTGGGGATCACAACCAGACACAGTGAAGACATCTGCCCTTGCGCTATGCTACTCTGCTGCTGAGTACGCATGCCCAGTGTGGAACACATCTCACCACACTAAAACAGTGGGTGTGGCTCTTAATGAGACATGCCGCATTATTATGGGGTGTCTGCGCCCTACACCACTGGAGAAATTACACTGCTTAGCCGGTATTGCACCACCTGACATCTGCCGGGAAGTAGCAGCCAATAGTGAAAGGACTAAGGCGGAGACATCTCCAGTTCATCCCCTGTTTGGGTATCAGCCAGCACGTCAGCGACTTAAATCAAGAAATAGTTTTCTAAGATCTACAGAAACACTCAGCAAGCGAGAGTCCAAAAGTGGCAGGCTCAAATCCAGCACCTCAATCCGTGGGTAATACCAAATGAGAGACTCCCCTCTGGGCACACAGAAAACTGGGCGACTTGGAAGGCGCTGAACAGACTGTGCTCTGGCACCATGAGATGCAGAGCCAACCTTCAGAAATGGGGCCACAAAGTGGATTCCACGACATGCGAGTGCGGAGAAGAGCAAACCACTGACCACCTGCTGCAATGCACCCTGAGCCCTGCCACATGCACAAGGGGGGACCTTCTTATAGTAACACCAGAGGCACTCCCAAGTGGCCAGCTACTGGTCAAAGGACATTTAATCAGCTACCAAGCTTGCAAACTTTGTGTTTTGTTTGTTTGTTTGTTAAAAAATGCAATACAACTGTTTGGTTTGCTCCTGATACGATAAATAAATAAATAACCCATAGAGAGGAGGAGGACTCAGAATTGGGCCAAGGTTCACTGCTCTCAGTCCACAGGGGAAATCTTTAATGAATGCCCCATAATTGTCCTCTAATCTTCACCTCCACTCCAGCAAGACATGGAGAGAGAGGGGCCAGATGTTCAAGCTGGGTTTAGAAAAGGCAGAGGAACGAGAGACCAGATTGCCAATATCCGGATGCTGGAGAATGGAGAAAGGCAGGGAGTTTCAGAAAAACATCTATTTCTGCTTCATTGACTAGTCTAAAGCCTTGGACTGTGTGGATCATAATAAATGGTGGCAAGTCCTTGGTGGGATGGGCATCCCAAGCCCCCTTCCCTCTCTCCTGAGGAATCTGTACAAGGACCAAGGAGCAGCAGTCAGGACTGACCACGGAACAGGAGACGGGTTCAAGATTGGGAAAGGCGTCCGGCAAGGCTGCATACTCTCACCCAACCTTTTAAACTTGTATGCAGAACACATCATGTGAGGATGTGCAGGGCTTGAGGAATGCAAAGCTGGGGTGGAAATGGCTGGAAGAAACATTAACAATCTCAGATATGCAGATGACACCACTCTGATGGCCGAAAGCGAGGAGGAGCTGAGGAGCCTTCTAATCAAGGTGAAAGAAGAAAGCGCAAAAGCCGAGTTGCAGCTAAACATAAAAAAACCAAGATTATGGCAACAAGAATGATTGACAACTGGAAAATAGAGGGAGAAAATGTGGAGGCCGTGACAGACTTTGTATTTCTAGGTGCAAAGATTACTGCAGATGCAGACTGTGGCCAGGAAATCAGAAGACGCTTCCTTCTTGGGAGGAGAGCAATGTCCAGTCTCGATAAAATAATAAAGAGTAGAGACATCAGACTGGCAACAAAGATCCATTGCCTAGTCAAAGCCATGGTCTTCCCTGTAGTCACCTACGGATGTGAGAGCTGGACCTTAGGGAAGGCTGAGCAAGGAAGAGAGATGCTTTTGAACTGTGGTGTTGGAGGAAAGTTCTGAGAGTGCCTTGGACTGCGAGAAGATCCAACCAGTCCATCCTCCAGGAAATAAAGCCCGACTGCTCATTGGAGGGAAGGAGACTAGAGACAAAGTTGAAGTCCTTTGGCCACATCATGAGGAGACAGGAAAGCCTAGAGAAGACAATTATGCTGGGGAAAGTGGAAGGTAAAAGGAAGAGGGGCCGACCAAGGGCAAGATGGATGGATGGCATCCTTGAAGTGACTGGACTGACCTTGAAGGAGCTGGGGGTGGTGACGGCTGACAGGGAGCTCTGGCGTGGGATGGTCCATGAGGTCACGAAGAGTCGGAGATGACTGAACGAATGAACAACAACAATCTTCACCTAGGGCAGGGATTTCTGGGAGTTGTAGGCCAAAAACATCTGGCGACCCCAGGTTGAGAACTACTGACCTAGGGAAACTCAGGCTTTTTGAAGAGAGGAGGTTGGGAAAACATCTCAAAATTGACCACTAGATGGTACCAAAGGCATATTTTAAAAAGTGAGCCATTTGTAAGTTATGTTTTTCTGGGACAGCTGTGGCAACTTTTGCAAGTTTTCCAGGAAAGCAATGGACCTTCAGACCAACTGTTTTCCTTTTGCGATACTTTCAGGAAAGCGGCAAGCATGGTATCCAAAATGACCTGCGAGGAGCCATCACAAAAAATGACACAAAACACTTATTTTTACCTATTGCTCTTCCATCCAGATATTTGTATTTGTAATATCCAGCCATTGCACGTATTATCTACAACTGTATGCAGTTCTATCGAAACAGAAAGGGGACCAAATCACTAGACCAGTGGTTCTCAACCTTCCTAATGCCGTGACGCCTTCATACAGTCCCTCATGTTGTGGTGACCCCCAACCATAACATTGTTTTTGTTGCTACTTCATAACAGTTATTTTACTACTGTTATAAATCATAATGTACATATCAGATATGCAAGATGTATTTTCATTTACTGGGCCAAACTGGGCACAAATACCCAATGCACTCACATGTAAATGCTAGTGGGGTTGGAGGAGGATTGATTTTGTAATTTGGGAGTTGTAGTTGCTGGGATTTATAGTTCACCTATAATCAAGTAGTAGTCTGAACTCCACCAGCGATGGATTTGAACCTAATTTGCCACACAGAACTCCCATGACCAACGGAAAACACTGGAAGGGTTTGGTGGGCATTGACTTTGAGTTTGGGAGTTGTAGTTCACCTATATCCAGAGAACACTGTGGGCTCACGCAATGGAGGATTTGGACCAAATGGAGGATTTGGACCAAATACTCAATATGCTCAAATGTGAACACTGGTGGAGCATGGGGAAAATAGACCTTGACTTTTAGGAGTTGTAGTTACTGGGATTTATAGTTCATTACAATCAAAGAACATTCTGAACTCCACCAACGATAGAATTGGCTCAAACTTCCCACATGGAATCCTCATGACCATCATAAAATACCGTGTTTTCTGATGGTCTTTGGCGACCCCTCTGACACCCCTTCGCAACCCCCTCTGGGGTCCCGACCCCCAGGTTGAGAAACACTGCACTAGACTCTCAGCCCCCTTCTACACTGCCATATAATCCAGACTATCAAAGCGATAATCCACATCTGCTTTGAACTGGATTATATGGTCCACACTGCCATATAATCCGGTTCAAAGCAGATAATCTGGATTTTATATGGATTTATATGGATTTTATATGGCAGTGTAGAAGGAACTGGAACCCATAGGGATTGAAAGATACCGGATATTTAAATATAGCTTCTGGTTGCTCGAAAGATCCAATTAAAATAGAACTAACATACTATCTCCGATACCATACCATAACATACTATTGTATTATTGAAGGTTTTCATGGCCAGAATCACTGGGTTGTTGTAGGTTATTTTGGGCTATATGGCCATGTTCTAGAGGCATCCTTCCTCTTCATCCCTTACCTGATAATATTGAGGTCTTCCTCTTCTCTTACCTGATTATTGGGTATTCTTCCTTTTCATCCCTTACTGAATTATTGGGTGCCTTTCCTCTTTACTTACCTGTTATTTGGGTGTCCTTCCTTTTCTCTTACCTGATTCTTGGGTATCTTTCCTCCTCTTCATCCCTTACCTGATAATTGTGTAGCCTTCCTCTTCTCTTACCTGAGTATTAGGTATTCTCCTCTTCATCACTTACCTGATAATTGGGCATCCTTCATCTTCACCACTTACCTGAGTGTTAGGCATTTTTCCTCTTCATCCTTTACCTGATAACAGAGTACAATTATGGATTCCTGGCATTAAGACTCAGGCAGGACGGTCTTCATGGTCTCTTCTAACGATGACTCCTAGATTTCCAAGAGAAAACATGGATCTTCTTTGGGTGCAAAAGGAAAACTGTTCCTTTTGACTTCTTCCAACAGCAGTGTGTTTCTAGTGTCAATTAGGCCTGGCAAATGTCGTCTTGTATCCCAGGAAGTTCCTCCTTTGGGGCTCCTTTTCAATCCATATTTTTGTTATTTTTCTTCCCAGCCATCTTTTGCTACAGCTGTTTGGATATATATATATATATAGGTAAAGGTAGTCCCTTGACATTAAGTCCAGTCATGTCTGACTCTGGGGTGTGGTGCTCATCAGCTTGCTACCAGGTTTTCCTCCCAATTAAATCAACCAACTTTCCTTCCTTCCTTCCTTCCTTCCTTCCTTCCTTCCTTCCTTCCTTCCTTCCTTCCTTGCTTCCTCCGTCCCTCCCTCCGTCCCTCCCTCCCTCCCTCCCTCCCTCTCTCTCTCTCTCTCTTTCTTTCTTTGTTTCTTTTTCTCTTTCCTCTTCCTTCCTTTCTTTCTTGACTTCTCTTCCTGCAGATCCTCTTCATTGGATGCTGTGTGTTCAAGGTGGTCCTTCGGAGATTAGAAATACCTGGGGATTGGAAATCAGGCCTCTTCTCTTACCTAATTCTTGGGTATTCTTCCTCTTCATCACTTACCTGATTATTGGGTGTCTTTCCTCTTCTCTTACCTGATTCTTGGGTATTCTTCCTCTTCATCACTTACCTGATTATTGGGTGTCTTTCCTCTTCTATTACCTGTTATTTGGGTGTCCTTCCTCTTCTCTTACCTGATTATTGGGTATCTTTCTTCCTCTTCATCCCTTACCTGATAATTGTGTAGCCTTCCTCTTCTCTTACCTGAACGTCCTTCCTCTTCATCCCTTACCTGATCATTTTGAGGCCTTCCTCTTCTCTTACCTGATTATTAGGTATTCTCCTCTTCATCACTTACCTGATAATTGGGTATCCTTCATCTTCACCACTTACCTGAGTGTTAGGCATTTTTCCTCTTCATCTCTTACCTGATAACAGAACACAATTATGGATTCCTGGCATTAAGACTCAGGCAGGACGGTCTTCATGGTCTCTTCTAACTATGACTCCTAGTTTTCCAAGAGAAAACATGGATCTTCTTTGGGTGCAAAAGGAAAACTGTTCCTTTTGACTTCTTCCAACAGCAGTGCATTTCCAGTGCCAATTAGGCCTGGCAAATGTCATCTTGTATCCCAGGAGGTTCCTCCTTTGGGGCTACTTCTGAATCCATATTTTTGTTCTTTTTCTTCCCAGACATCTTTTGATACAGGTGTTTTGGTTTATATATATATATATATATATATATATATATATATATATATAGTCCTTCACTTCTCAAGCACATCTGCTACTTCCAGTCTTCTATTGCTTCCATAAAATACCAGACCGTGTTGTTGTTTTTTAGTTGCTACAGGGCCAGAAGAATGGATCCAAGACCTTCAATCTCATTGCTGGAGCGGGATGAGTTTCACAAAAGGATTCAGGGGCACTTAATCTGGAAAGTGTCCTCAACTTGAGATGTCTTTCCTTCACATTTGGCTTTTTTCAACCAATGGTTGCCAGTATCTTCTCCAGTTTATTCTTTTCTCTTGCCTATCTTGGTTGTATGCTTTTCTTCAACTTGCTACCAGGTTTTCCTCCCAACCAAATCAACCAACTTTCCTTCCTTCCTTCCTTCCTTCCTTCCTTCCTTCCTTCCTTCCTTCCTTCCTTCCTTCCTTCCTTCCTTCCTTCCTCCCTCCCTCCCTCCCTCCCTCCCTCCCTCCCTCCCTCCCTCCCTCCCTTTCTTCTTTCTTTCTTTCTTTTTCTTTTTCTCTTTCCTCTTCCTTTCTTTCTTCTTGACTTCTCCTCCTCCAGGTCCACTTCACTGGATGCTGTGTGCTCCCTCCCTCCCTCCCTCCCTCCCTCCCTCCCTCTCTTCTTTCTTTCTTTCTTTCTTTCTTTCTTTTTCTCTTTCCTCTTCCTTTCTTTCTTCTTGACTTCTCCTCCTCCAGGTCCACTTCACTGGATGCTGTGTGCTCAAGGTGGTCCTTCGGAGATTAGAAATACCTGGGGATTGGAAATCAGGCCTCTTCTCTTACCTGATTATTGGGTATCTTTCTTCCTCTTCTCTTACCTGATTCTTGGGTGTCCTTCCGCTTCATCCCTTACCTGATTATTGGGTGTCTTTCCTCTTCTCTTACCTATTAGTTGGGTGTCCTTCCTCTTCTCTTACCTGATTCTTGGGTATTCTTCCTCTTCATCCCATACCGGATTATTGGGTGTCTTTCCTCTTCGCTTACCTGTTATTAGGGTGTCCTTCCTCTTCGCTTAACTGACTATTGGGTATCTTTCTTCCTCTTCATCCCTTACCTGATAATTGTGTAGCCTTCCTCTTCTCTTACCTTAGTATTAGATGTTCTCCTCTTCATCACTTACCTGATCATTGGGTATCCTTCATCTTCACCACTTACCTGAGTGTTAGGCACTTTTCCTCTTCATCCCATACCTGATAACAGAGTACAATTATGGATTCCTGGCATTAGGACTCAGGCAGGATGTTCTTCGTGGTCTCTTCTAACGATGACTCCTAGTTTTCCAAGAGCAATCATGGATCTTCTTTGGGTGCAAAAGGAAAACTGTTCCTTTCAACTCCTTCCAACAGCAGTGTGTTTCCAGTGTCAATTGGGCCTGGCAAATGTCGTCTTGTATCTCAGGAAGTTCCTCCTTTGGGGCTCCTTTTCAATCCACATTTTGTTCTTTTTCTTCCCAGCCATCTTTTGCTACAGGTGTTTGGAGATAGATATATATTCCTTCACTTCTCAAGCACATCTACTACTTTCAGTCTTCTATTGCTTCCATAAAATACCAAACTACATTGTTGTTGTTTTTAGTTGCTACAGGGCCAGAAGAATGGATCCAAGACCTTCAATCTCATTGCTGGAGCGGGATGAGTTTCACAAAAGGATTCAGGGGCACTTAATCTGGAAAGTGTCCTCAACTTGAGATGTCTTTCCTTCACATTTGGCTTTTTGCCTCCAATGGTTGCCAGCATCTTCTCCAGTTTATTCTTTTCTCTTGCCTAACTTGTTTGTATGTTTTTATGCAGCTTACTACCAGGTTTTCCTCCCAATTAAATCAACTTTCCTTCCTTCCTTCCTTCCTTCCTTCCTTCCATCCATCCATCATTATTTCTTCCTTTTTCTCTTTCCTCTTCCTTCCTTTCTTTCTTGACTTCTCTTCCTGCAGATCCTCTTCATTGGATGCTGTGTGTTCAAGGTGGTCCTTCGGAAATTAGAAATACCTGGGATTGGAAATCATGCTTCTTCTCCTACCTGATCATTGGGTATCTTTCTTCCTCTTCTCTTACCTGAACGTCCTTCCTCTTCATCCCTTACCTGATCATTTTGAGGCCTTCCTCTTCTCTTACCTGATTATTAGGTATTCTCCTCTTCATCACTTACCTCATAATTGGGTATCCTTCATCTTCAACACTTACCTGAGCGTTAGGCATTTTTCCTCTTCATCTCTTACCTGATAACAGAACACAATTATGGATTCCTGGCATTAGGACTCAGGCAACTTGCTACCAGGTTTTCCTCCCAACTAAATCAACCAACTTACCTTCCTTCCCACCTTCCTTCCTTCCTTCCTTCCTTCCTTCCTTCCTTCCTTCCTTCCTTCCTTCCTTCCTTCCTTCTCTTTCCTCTTCATTTCTTTCTCCTTGACTTCTCCTCCTGCAGATCCTCTTCATTGGATGCTGTGTGTTCAAGGTGGTCCTTCGGAAATTAGAAATACCTGGGGATTGGAAATAATGCTTCTTCTCCTACCTGATCATTGGGTATCTTTCTTCCTCTTCTCTTACCTGAACGTCCTTCCTCTTCATCCCTTACCTGATCATTTTGAGGCCTTCCTCTTCTCTTACCTGATAATTGGGTATTTTTCCTCTTCATTCCTTACCTGATTATTGGGTGTCTTTCCTCTTCTCTTACCCGACTATTGGGTATCCTTCCTCTTCATCCCTTACCTGATAATTTGGTAGCCTTCCTCTTCTCTTACCTGATTATTGGGTATTCTTCCTCTTCATCCCTTACCAGATTATTGGTTCAAGGTGGTCCTTCAGAGATACCTGGGGATTGGAAATCAGGCCTCTTCTCCTACCTGATCATTGGGTATCTTTCTTCCTCTTCTCTTACCTGATCATTGTGTATCCTTCCTCTTCATCTTTCCTCTTCTATTACCTGTTATTTGGGTGTCCTTCCTCTTCTCTTACCTGATTATTGGGTATCTTTCTTCCTCTTCATCCCTTACCTGATAATTTTGAGGCCTTCTTCTTCTCTTACCTGATTATTAGGTGTTCTCCTCTTCATCACTTACCTGATAATTGGGTATCCTTCATCTTCATCACTTACCTGGAGCCCCCGTTGGCTCAGTGGGTTAAACCCCTGTGCCGGCAGGACTGAAGACCGACAGGTCGCAGGTTCAAATCCGGGGAGAGGCGGATGAGCTCCCTCTATCAGCTCCAGCTCCTCATGCGGGGACATGGGAGAAGCCTCCCACAAGGATGATAAAAACATCAAATCATCCGGGCAGTGTCCCCTGGGCAACATCCTTGCAGACAGCCAGGTCCGACAGGCTGCAGGTTCAAATCCGGGGAGAAGCGGACGAGCTCCCTCTGTCAGCTCCAGCTCCTCATGCGGGGACATGAGAGAAGCCTCCCACAAAGATGATAAAAACATCAAATCATCCGGGCAGTGTCCCCTGGGCAACGTCCTTGCAGACAGCCAGGTCCGACAGGCTGCAGGTTCAAATCCGGGGAGAAGCGGACGAGCTCCCTCTGTCAGCTCCAGCTCCTCATGCGGGGACATGAGAGAAGCCTCCCACAAAGATGATAAAAACATCAAATCATCCGGGCAATGTCTCCTGGGCAACGTCCTTGCAGACGACCAATTCTCTCACACCAGAAGCGACTTGCAGTTTCTCAAGTCGCTCCTGATATGACAAAAAAATCACTTTTAGGCATTTTCCCTCTTCATCCCTTACCTGAAAATAGAGTACAATTAGTCTTCATCGCTTACCTGATGCTTTTGTAGTCTTCCTCTTCTCTTACCTGATTATTAAATATACTTCCTCTTCATCCCTTACCTGATTATTGGGTATTTTTCCTCTTCATCCCTTACCTGATATTTTTGCAGACTTCCTCTTCTCTTACCTGATAATTGGGTGTCCTTCCTCTTCATCCTTTACCTGACAGTTGGGTATCTTTCCTCCTCTTCTCTTACCTGATTATAGGATACCAATCCTCTGCTTCACTCTTCTGGAGGTTGGAAGTCCCTTTCTGCCCCTTTCGGGGTCCTGTGTGCCCAAGGGGTGAGGGCAACTCCTGCTCCCGTGTCTCCAGCTTCAGCCTTAACTGCCTTATGACCTTTGGCGCATCACAATCGGAGACATGGCGCATGCCTCATTGAGGTTGCTAGAGTTGAAACTCAGGAGGGATCCTATGTCTTTTTTAAAGGAGGTGCAAATAGAGGGGATTTCAATTCCCTAAACAACCAAGATTTGCTAAAATTCCCTCTTTTGCACCCCTTTAAAGGTACAGGGGCCCTTTTTCCTATTCTTATTTGGGAACCTAACCCTCAAATGCACCTTTAAGTGAACTGCTAGATATTATAGTAACACTCCAAGCAATAATTTATATATATATATATACTAGCTGTGCCCTGCCACGCGTTGCTGTGGCCTATAGTAAAACTTATCAAAGTTGAGGTAGATATCTGGACTATTATGAAAGAGAGGTACCTACCTATTCCTTCCCCCTTTTCCTCCCCCTTTCTCTCCTTTCTTCCTTCTCTACCTCTTTCTTTCTTTCCTTCTTTCACTACTTGGTTTCATCCTTCTCTCTTTCCTTCATTCCCTCCCCTTTTCTTCCTTTGCCTTTCTTCCCTCCCTGTTTGCTTCCTTCTTTCACTTTTTATTTCCTTTTATTTCACCACCATCATAACAATAACAATAATGCAATGCATTGCCTCTGGGACCTGACACCTCTCCCATTCCCCCTAAAAGGGTCTCATAGGAACAATAGCATAATAAATAATAGAAATAACAACCTTTACCCGCCACGTGTTGCTGTGGCCAATCTTCCCTCTTTCTCCTTCTTTCCCTCCTTCCTTCCTTCCTTCCCTCCCATCTTTCCTTCTCCTCTTCTTTCTCTATCTCTTTCCTTCCTTCCCCCTTTTTCTTTCTCTTCTGGTCTCTTTTCTTCCTTCTCTCTTTCCTTCTTTCCTTCCCTCCCTCTTTCTCTACATCTTCCCTTCCTTCACTCCCTCTTTCCTTCCTTCATTCCCTTTTTTCTTTCCTTCTCTCCTTCCTTCCTTCCCCCTTTTTCTTTCTTTCCTTCTTTCCTTCCCTCCCTCTTTCTCTACATCTTCGCCCTTCCTTCACTCCCTCTTTCCTTCCTTCATTCCCTTTTTCCTTTCCTTCTCTCCTTCCTTCCCCCTTTTTCTTTCCCTCCCTCTGTCTCTCATTTCTTCCTTCTCTACCTCTTTCCTTCCTTCTCCCTTTTTCTTTCTCTTCTGCTGTCTCTCTTTTCTTTCCTTCCATCTTTCCTTTTCTTTCCTTTTCTTCTTCCTTCTTTCTCTAACTTTCCTTCCTTCCCCCTTTTCTTTATCTCCCTTTCTCTTTCTTCCTTCTTTCCTTCCTTCCTTTCTTTCCTGGATTTTGACAGGGCGGAGGGGCGGGGTGGGGTTTGGAGGTGGCCTGAAGTAAAAGGAGGTAAGATTGGGGCAGGGGAGTGATGGAGCGTGGGGTTGCGTGTGTGTGTGCGGCAGGGGGGGGGGGGGTTGCGTGTGTGTGTGCGGCGGGGGGGGTGGATGGAGAGTGGGGTTGCGTGTGTGTGCGGCGGCGGGGGGAGTGATGGAGTGTGGGGTTGTGTGTGTATGTGCGGCAGGGGTGTGTGTGTGTGCGGGAAGCGGGGCGGCGGGGCTTGGAGTGGGCATGGTTTCCGCAGAGGGAACGTTGGCCGGAAGGGCATGTGCGTGCGCCAGGGAACTTGCGGCTGGGCGCCAATGCGCATGCTCAGTTGTTTTGCCGTTTTGTGAGTGTGTTGTTGTGTTGTTTTTCATTTTGAGTAGATATGTTTGTACCTTATGGGTTGTGTTATGGGCATGGGAATTTTGGTTAAGTTTCGTTGGGGGGTTTGTGAGTTTTGTTGTTTTGCCGTTTTGTGAGTGTGTTGTTGTGTTGTTTTTCATTTTGAGTAGATATGTTTGTACCTTGTGGGTTGTGTTATGGGCATGGGAATTTTGGTTAAGTTTCGTTGGGGGTTTTTTGAGTTTTGTTCTTTTGCCATTTTGACCTAACAGATATATATATATATATATATATATATATATATATATATATATATAATGGCAATAACATTGCTATGATCTTGTTGATGGGAAGCTTCCAACCGGAATGGAAATCATCTATGGGACAGATGGCAAGCTATTTAACCTCAGCAGACTGAAAGCCAAAACCAAGGTTACAACATCATCTGTTATAGAACTCCAGTTTGCTGATGACAAGATCGTCTGTGCACATTCAGAAGAAGACCTACAAGCCACTCTAAACACCTTCGCAGAAGCATACGAGAAGCTCGGCCTGTCATTGAACATTGAGAAAACCAAAGTGCTCTTCCAGCAGTCACCAGCCAATCCCTCTCCAATGCCAGAAAAGCTTAATGGTGTAACATTAGAAAATGTTGACCATTTCCGCTACCTTGGCAGCCACCTCTCCACAAAGTCAACATTGACACTGAAATTCAACACCGCCTGAGCTCTGCGAGTGCAGCATTTTTCTGAATGAAGCAGAGAGTGTTTGAGGACTGGGACATCCGTAGGGAGACCAAGGTACTTTTTTATAATGCTATTGTCCTCCCAACCTTGCTATACGCCTGTGAGACGTGGACTGTCTACAGATGTCACATGCAACTCCTGGAACGATTCCATCAGCGCTGCCTCCGGAAAATCCTGCAAATCTCTTGGGAAGACAGGCGGACAAACAGCGTGCTGGAAGAAGCAAAGACCAGCAGCATTGAAGCAAGGGTCCTCCACCATCAACTCCGCTGGACCGGCCACGTTGTCTGGATGCCCAACTACCATCTCCCAAAGCAGTTGCTCTACTCCGAACTCAAGAACGGAAAACGAAATGTTGGTGGACAGGAAAAGAGATTTAAAGATGGGCTCAAAGTCAACCTTAAAAACTCTGGCATAGACACTGAGAACTGGGAAGCCCTGGCCCTTGAGCGCTCCAGCTGGAGGTCAGCTGTGACCAGCAGTGCTGCAGAATTTGAAGAGGCACAAATGGAGGATGAAAGAGAGAAACGTGCCAAGAGGAAGGCATGTCAAGCCAACCCCAACCGGGACCGCCTTCCACTGGAAACCGATGCCCTCACTGTGGGAGACAATGCAGATCAAAAATAGGGTTCCACAGTCACCCACGGACCCACCACCAGAACACCAACCAGTTTCTCATGTTGTGGTGACCCCCAAACATAACATTATTTTTGTTGCTCCTTCATAGCTGACATTTTGCTACTGTTGGGAATCGTAATGTCAATATCTGATATACAGGATGTATGTTCATTCACTGGACCAAATTGGGCACAAATACCCAATACGCCCACATTTGAATACTGGTAGGGTTGGGAGGAGGCTTGATTGTGTCATTTGGGAGTTGGAGTTGCTGGGATTTATAGTTCTGAACTTCACCAGCGATTGATTTAAATCGAACTTGGCACAACGAGCTCCCATGACCAACAGAAAACCTGGAAGGTTTGGTGGGCATTGACCTTGAGTTTTGGAGTTGTAGTTCACCTACATCCAGAGAGCACTGTGGACTCAAACAATGATGGATCTGGACCAAACTTGGCACCAAAAATCAACATGCCCAAATGTAAATACCAGTGGGATTTGGGGAAAATAGACCTTGACATTTGGGAGTTGTAGTTCCTGGGATTTATAGTTCACCTACAATCAAAGAGCATTCTGAACCCCACCAACGATAGAATTGAACCAAACTTGGCACACAGAACTCCCATGACCAACAACAAGGGTTTGGTGGACATTGATCTTGAGTTTGGAAGTTGTAGTTCCCCTACATCCAGAGAGCACTGTGGACTCAAACAATGATGGATCTGGATCAAACTTGTCACAAATACTCAATATGCCCAAATGTGAGCACTGGTGGAGTTTGGGGAAAATAGACCTTTTTTGGGAGTTGTAGCTGCTGGGATTTATAGTTCGCCTACACTCAAAGAGCATTCTGAACTCCATCAACAATGGAACTGAACCCAACTTGGCACACAGAACTCCCATTACCAACAAGGGTTTCGTGGGCATTGACCTTGAGTTTGGGAGTTGTAGCTCACCTACATTCAGAGAGCACTGTGGACTCAGACAATGATGGATCTGGACCAAACTTGGCAGGAATACTCAATATGCTCAAATGTGAACACTGGTGGAGTTTAGACCTTGACATTTGGAAGTTGTAGTTGCTGGGATTTATAGTTCACCTACAATCAAAGAGCAATTTGAAACCCACCAAGGATAGAATTGGGCCAAGCTTCCCACACAGAACCCCCATGGCCAACAGAAAATACTGTGTTTTGTGATGACCCCCAGGTTGTTCATGGGTTCTAATGGCCTTTAGAACCCGTGAACAAAAATGGTGTAATGTTGTGTATTTCAGCACAAGGTAGATCACAAGACAGGGGAAAAGCACAGTCATGCAACGCAATCAATACATGAATACAAAACATGGTTTTCTCTGAGTTTCTTCGGAATCGGGGAGGAATAATTGAATCCAGACAAGACAGAGGTACTCCTGGTTAGTCGCAAGGCCGAACAGGGTATAGGGTTACAGCCTGTGTTAGACGGGGTCGCACTCCCCCTGAAGACGCAGGTTCGCAGTTTGGGTGTGATCCTGGACTCATCACTGAGCCTGGAACCCCAGGTTTCGGCGGTGACCAGGGGAGCATTCGCACAGTTAAAACTTGTGCGCCAACTGCGACCGTACCTTGGGAAGTCTGACTTAGCCACGGTAGTCCACGCTCTGGTTACATCCCGCCTTGATTACTGCAACGCTCTCTACGTGGGGTTGCCTTTGAAGACAGTCCGGAAGCTCCAACTAGTCCAACGGGCGGCAGCCATGGTACTAACAGGAGCGGGGCGCAGGGAGCACACAACTCCTCTGCTGCACAAGCTCCACTGGCTGCCGATATGCTACCGGGCTCAATTCAAAGTGCTGGCATTGGCCTTTAAAGCCCTAAACGGTTCTGGCCCAACATATCTATCCGAACGTATCTCAGCCTATCAGCCCACCAGGACCCTAAGATCTTCTGGAGAGTCCCTGCTCTCTGTCCCTCCAGCTTCAGAAGTGCGGCTGGCGGGAACGAGAGACAGGGCCTTCTCTGTGGTGGCCCCTCGGCTTTGGAACACCCTCCCTATAGAGATACGATCAGCCTCTTCGCTGATGGTGTTTCGGAAGAGATTGAAAACATGGTTGTTTAAACAAGCATTCGGCTAATCTGTTGAAATCGAATTTTGGTGACTAAGGACAGGTAATCATGGACAACGAATTCTGGATTATGATTTTAGTTCGAGATGCATGGGATTATTATTGGTGGCCCAATAATTTGTATTGTATGTGTGTATGTTTTAAATTGGAGACTGCTTTTAATTGTTGTAATCCGCAATGAGTCGCCGATCTAGGCTGAGATATTAGCGGTATACAAGTGAATAAATAAATAAATAAATAATAAATAAATAATTGCGTGCGGATGCGCCAGGAAGTGCCCGTCTCCCAATGACAGAATTATGACTGTTCACTTTCCGTCTCCATCGATATTGCGGCTTTCCAAGCCGACCACAATGACTGACTTCCCTTTTCTCCTTTCTTCCGTTCCTTTCCTTGAAACGTCTAGCAAGAAATCCACTCTCTGTTGTAATGTTTGCATCTTTGTATGTTTTCAATGGTATGCTGATGCTTTTATGTTGATATATTATTATTATTATTATTATTATTATTTTATATGGCAGAGTAAAACATAATGACAGTAATAATAATAATATATATAATATAATGAAATATAATAAAATATATTAAATTATTATTAATATTTGGTATGGCAATAATAATATTATATAATTATGTAATATATTGTTGTTGTTGTTACCCTGCCATATAATAATAATAATAATAATAATAATAATAATAATAATAATAATTTATTAATATTATTATTAATGGTACGGCAACAGTAATACATAATTAAATAATACATTACTCAGATTATTATTACCCTACCATATAAAATAATAATAATAATAATATACATTATTATTATTATTTATAATAATAATCACCATTATTATATATGGCATGGCAATAATAACATATTATTATTATTATTATTATTATTATTTTATATGGCAGAGTAAAACATAATAACAGTAAATATATATATATATATATATATATATATATAAAATTATAATTAATAATATTTAGAATGGTAATAATAATATTATATAATTATGTAATACATTGTTGTTGTTACCCTGCCATATAATAATAATACTAATAATAATAATACTTTATTAATATTATTATTAACAGTATGGCAACACTAATATATAATTAATACATTACTCATATTATTATTACCCTACCATATAAAATAATAATAGACATTATTATTATTATTTATAATCATCATCATCATTATTATATATGGCATGGCAATAGTAACATCATATAATTATGTAATACATTAATTATTATTATTATTATTATTATTATTATATATGGCAGAGTTGTAAAAACAATAACAATCAAATATAAAAATACAAATTATTATTATTTATTGTATGGCAATAATACTATAATTATGTAATACATTATTATTATATAGGGCATGGCAATAATAATATAATATAAGTATGTCATATATTATTATTTTATATGACAGAATAATAACAATAATATAATTTAATAATATAATACATTATTATTACATATGGTACAACAATAATAATATAATATAATTATGTCATACGTTAATTAGTATTATTATATATGACAGAGTTGTAATAATAACAATCTAATATAATAATATAAATTATTATTAAAATTTCAGAACTCTAACAAAACTTTCAAAATTTCATGATAAATGGCAGTTCCTAATTGGTTCTGTCATAAAAATTGCCAATAATGAAATATTAATGAAATCTTTAAAGTTTTGTTAGAGTTCTGAAATTTTCACCACCAGAACTTTACCAACACTGTAGAAGCAAAGTAGCAGCGTCCCTTATTTTTCACCACCAGAACTTTAGTTTTATAAGTACTTTAGAACCATTGTGACGGCGCGAGTGGCACCACCTATATGTAGAACTGCATGTTGCAGGATTTAAACTGTTGTATCATGCCTGATTTTGCCTTTTTACCCTGTAAATGTATAGTTGGATTGATTGGTTATTTATAGCTGTCAATCAATGTTGTTTGTACCAGTTGAATTGCTCCTTGTGCTCAATTGTTTGACCCCCACCTCTTCCTAGAGAGCAGGACAGTGTTTCCTTTTCCATTCCACCATCAAACTTTCAGATGGACATGAGAGAGAGACATGGCTCTGAAGCCCCTGATTAAGTTACCTCTCAGCACCAATTCTGAGGTTCTTACCCTTGAGGCTTATGCTTCATGTTCAGATCAACCTGGATGACGTTGAGAAGTCTCAAGCGCCTTCAACCCAGTTCTTTGGCACCAGAGGAAAGCTTTGTGCCTTCAAAATATAGGCCATTGGAATTGGGGTTGTGATTATTCTGATATTCACAGCCATTGAGAAAGAGGGACCTGGAAAAGCTTCTCAGCTGCGAAATCTCCTTGGACCCAAGACAACCAGAGACTGTAATGTATGTTTTCCTTTACCCCTTTGAAACTTCCAGCTTATTGCCTTAAAGGGATAACTCTTTGTGAACAATTAAACTTATTTTGTGTTATCTACAGTGTTTTGGTCTTTGGGAGTTCCAGTTCTCTAAAGGAGGGCAAGAAGCAATCCCCTGGGGGAAAGATGTCATGTCCATGCCTCTTTCACTAAGAGTTATAGCCCCCAGGCGCGATGGCACAACCATTTAGAACCATGGATTGCCCATGCCAAATGGGTACATCTACACTGCAGAATTAACACAGTTTGACCCTGACTGCCACGGCTCAGGGCTATGGAATCCTTTGGCAGAGAAGAATAGAGACCTTGCAAAACTGCAACTCCCAGGATTCCATAGCCTTGATCCACAACAGCTGAAGTGGCGTCAAACTGCAATCATTCTGCAGTGCAGAAGGCGCCCTGGACTTAGCAAATAATATGAAATAGGTTTGGAAAAAAGAATGAGGAGAAGTGGAGACGTCACGTAAAAAGTCAGCTGGGTTGCATTATGCACTCTTGTGGCCATCACATTTCTCAAGACTGAAGAGGGAAGTATAGTTCCCCCCTTATATTATTGCAATTCTCTCTTTTGGTTTCTCTCTGACTCCAGCCAGGAGCCTGGACAATGGCTGCAATGGTGACCAGGACCCCATGCTCCCAGTTGCTAGGAATCCCGCACAAAAGCGGGCGCACAAGGCATCTTTGTTGCTTCCCTTGTATTCTTGGGCAGGCTCCAAGAGCATGTTCGGAGCAGAATTCAAAACAACCAGGCGTCATAGACTTCCAGAGAAACCTCAGAATGTCATGCAGAAGAAAACACACACATACACAAAGGAAACTCCTTCTGAACACAATCTGCACCAGAAAGCTCCATACAGAGTCCCTTCGGGGTCGCCATAAGTCAGAAAGAACTTGAAGACACACAACAACAAAAAATTAAAAGCAACTTGAAATATGCAATTGAAACTATGTTGTCATGTGCATTTTATTGGTATGCATGCTTTTTAATGTGCTTTTATCTCTCTGTATTTTAATGGTCTCGTGTTATTTTTTTATGTATTTGTGCTCTGCCTTTCCTCGAGTTGGAGTAGAAGCAGAGAAGAAATAAATATTATTGTTATTATTAATATTATACTAAATACAATAAGAATATAAAGTGTAAAATATAAAATAATTAATAATATAATAATTAATAATTAAATAATTGTTAATGATATAAGAATAAAATTATCAATTATCAATAATAATAATAATAATTAATAATGAATTATTATTATTAATATAACAATACAATTATTAATTCTAATATAGTAATAATATAAAATGTAATAATATACATTTTAATAATAATATAAAATAATATTATTTATATAATATAAATAGTATAGATATATTATATATATAATTATATAATATAAATAATTTATATAATATAAATAATATATAATATAAATAATATTAATAATAATATAGTAATAATATAAAATGTAAAATATAGTAATTATTTTTTTGTCATGTCAGGAGTTGCTCCTGTTGTGAGAGAATTGGCCGTCTGCAAGGACGTTGATTTGATATATATATAATTTGATATATATATAATTTGAGATATATATAATTTGAGATATATATATATATATATATATATATATATATATATATATATAATATACTAAATCTAATAATAATATAAAATATATAATATGGAATAATATAAGAAAGCTAATAATAACATAAAATGTAAAATATAAAATATAATAATAAAAATATACTAAATCTAATAATATAAAATGTAAAATATATAATAATACAACTAAAATAATAATAATAATAATAATAATAATAATAATAATAATAATAACATAAACCGTATAATAATAATGTGTTGTCGAAGTCCTTCATGGCTGGAATCACTGGGCTGCTGTGAGTTTTCCAGGCTGTATAGCCTTAAAGTAAAGAAAACCTGGGGATGTGGTTTGCTTAAAAGCCTCTTAGAAGGAAACTCTCATACACCCTGAATGGGAACCTGGTTTGCCAAGTTCCTTTTCCCCCACTTAAAACGAAGCTTTGCAAACTGTAGTAAAGCTGCAATTCTATTAACTGAATTGGACGCAAAGGCCAATGAAAGGGGAGAATTTGTATCTTGGGGGTGACCCACAAAAATGGAGGAGGTTCTGCACTGTAGAGTTAATGCACTTTGGTACCAACTTTGATTGACAATGGAATCTTGGGAGTTGCAGTCTTGCAAAGTCTTGTTTATGTCGAAGGCGCTATGATGCCAAGGCTAGATAGATAACATTGTTGGCAGGGGCAGCTCGTCCATTACGCGAAGTAAGCGGTCGCAGAACACTTTTTTTTTGCCAGGGGCGCAGAGGCGCCTCTGTAAATGCCCCTCGACTGCCACTTGAGGAGCGCCCCCTCAGCTCACAACAGCCCTAGCAGTCCGGGGGGAGCCTCGGCTTTCTTGCCTCGCTGCCGGGCGATCCTCTTCCCAAAGGGACCGGGCCCTTGAGCCTCGCCTAGCCCCTCTTGTTCCTGCTCCACCAGGCCACCGGGTGCGCAAGCAGAGCCGGCGCTCAATCGTTCTCTCTGTAAATGCCCCTCGACCGCCACTTGAGGAGCGCCCCCTCAGCTCACAACAGCCCTCTCCTCTCCCCAATCCGCGGGTGGGCCAAGGGGCGGAGCCGCCGCGCCTGGCCCGCTTCGGGTCCGGAGGCGTGTCTGAAGACCCCAGCGTGCGCACCAAAAGTCACCTCTTCTCCTGACTTTCTCTTCAGCCATTGGGACCAAGAGAGAGAGAGAGAGAGAGAGAGAGCCCCTCCGGCTGGAGGTATCTCCCACCTCCGCTCCCTCCTTTGTTTTTGCGCCTACCTTCAGGAAAGGTGGGCATCTCCACCTCTGTCTCTTTCTCTCTCTCTCTCTCTTGGTCCCAATGGCTGAGGAGACAGTCAGGAGAAGAGGTGACTTTCGGTGCACACGCCGGGGTCTTCAGGCACGCCTCCGGACCCAAAGTGGGCCAGGCAAGGGAGCAAGTGCGGCATAATGGACAAGCCGCCCCTGCCAAGCCCTCCTGACAGATGGCCCTCCAGCCTCTGCTTAAAAGCCTCTTAGAAGGAAACTCTCATACACCCTGAATGGGAACCTGGTTTGTCAAGTTCCTTTTTCCTTCTAACAAGGAAGCCTTGCAAAAAGTTGAACTGGACACAAAGGGGAGAATTTGTATCTTGGGGGTGAGCCACAAAAAAATGGAGAAGGTTCTTCCTTATTAGAATGCATCTGCACTGTAGAGTTAATGCACTTTGGTAACACTTTGATTGGCAATGGAATCCTGGGAGTTGCAGTCTTGCAAAGTCTTGTTTATGTCGAGGGCACTATGATGCCAAGGCTAGATGGATAACAGATTGCAACCAGGGGCGGCTCACCTCATTACGCAAAGTAAGTATTCGCAGTATAGTTGATTTTGCCCAGGGACACTCTTGGGGGAAAATAGACCTTGACATATGCGAGTTGTAGTTACTGGGATGTATAGTTCACCTACAACCAAAGAGCATTCTGAACTCCACCAATGATGGCATTGAACCAAATATGGCACACAGAACTCCCACGACGAACAGAAAATATATATCACTGATTGTTTGGGGGGGGGGGGGGCAAAATACTGTTTGCTTACCATTGAAAATTACCTAGGGCTGCCTCTGATTGAACTGGCGCAAAGGCCAACGAAAGGGGAGAATTTGTATCTTGGGAGTGACCCACAAAAATGGAGGAGGTTCTGCATTGTAAAGTTAACGCGCTTTGGTACCACTTTGATTGACAATGGAATCCTGGGAGTTGCAGTCTCGCAAAGTCTTGTTTATGTCGAAGGCACTATGATGCCAAGGCTAGATAGATAACATTGTGTGCATATCCATGTTTTGGAGCCCAACTTTGACAAATATGGCTCCGTTCCCGCATGCCGGGCGCAGTTGCGCTCCTTCATCTCCTTGCGTGCAAAATCGGTGCCGGAGTGTCGTAATCCTATGGGAACAAAGGCCTCCTTGTGAGCGCAAAGGCACATGAAAAAGGCAACATGTTGCATTCGTCAGCCGGCGTTCCTTGAAGGCCATCTGTTCAAAGGCAGAGGCATTCGCCATGGTCAAGCCACATCTCTCGCTTTCCCTCTGAAGTTGCGTTCAAGTCATGCGCTCTCCAGCATTATTATTACTATTGTTCTATTGGCCACTGTGTCCTCCACATCTTGCCTCCAGAGATGATCTGGTTCCACTTCCCGTGGGAACAGAAACCTTTGTGGAATTGGCTCTTTTTCTTCCTAGAGATAGGTCAAGTAGATAGAATGCTAGAGTTTGGAGGGACCCCCAAAGGCCATCCAGTCCAACCACCTTCTCCCAGGCAGGAAGGCACAATCCAAGCCCTCCTGACAGATGGCTCACCAGCCTCTGTTTAAAACCCCTTAAAAGGAGACTCTAACACACCCTGAATCTTCAAATTGAAAGGGGTACCCAGAGGCCATCTAGTCTGACCCCATTCTGCCAATCCGAGCTCTCCAGACAGATGGCCTTCCAGCCTCTGCTTAATGTAAAATAATAATAATAATAATAATAATAATAATAATAATAATAATAATAATAAGGGAGATAGATAGATAAATAGAATCATAGAGTTAGAAAGGACTCCAAGGACAATCCAGTCCAACCTTCTTCTACTATATAGGACCACAACCAAGCCCTCCCAACAGCTAGTCATTTACCCTTTGCTTAAAGACGTCCAGAGAAAGAGAGAGAGAGAATCCGAGAATTAGAAGGGACTCCAAAAGGCCATCCAGTCCAACCCCCTTCTGTCATGATAGATAGATCAATAAATAGATAGGTAGATAGATAGATAGATAGATAGATAGATAATCCTAGACTTAGAAGGGACTCCAAAGGCCATCCAGTCCAACCTCCTTCTATCATGCAGGAACACCTCTAAGCCTTCCCAACAGATGACCATCCAGCCTTTGCTTAGAGACCTCCAGAAAAAGCAATAGTAGATAGATAGATAGATAGATAGATAGATAGATAGATAGATAGATAGAGTCCTGGAATTAGAAGGAACTCCAAAGGCCATCCAGTCCCACCCCCTTCTATCATACAGAAACACAACTAAGCCCTCCCAACAGATGGCCATTCAGCCTCTGATTAAAGACTTCCAGAGAAAGAGATAGATAGGCACACAGATAGATAGATAGATATAGATAGATCGATAGAAAGATAGATAGATAGATAGATAGAATCCTTGAATTAGAATGGACTCCAAAGGCCATCCAGTCCAACCCCCTTCTGTCAACACAACTAAGCCCTCCCAACAGATGGCCATCCAGCCTCTGCTTAAAGACTTAGAAGGAACTCCAAGGACCAATCCAGTCTAACCCCTTCTACAGGAACACCTCTAAGCCCTCCCAACAGATGACCATCCAGCCTTTGCTTAAAGACCTCCAGAAAAAGCAATAAGAGATATAGATAGATAGATAGATAGATAGATAGATAGATAGATAGATAGATAGTAGATAGATAGATAGATAGATAGATAGATAGATGTTGTTGTTGTTCATTCGTTCAGTCGTCTCTGACTCTTCGTGACCTCATGGACCAGCCCACGCCAGAGCTCCCTGTCGGCCGTTACCACCCCCAGCTCCCTCAAGGTCAGTCCAGTCACTTCAAGGATGCCATCCATCCATCTTGCCCTTGGTCGGCCCCTCTTCCTTTTGCCTTCCACTTTCCCCAGCATGATTGTCTTCTCTAGGCTTTGCTGTCTCCTCATGATGTGGCCAAAGGACTTCAACTTTGTCTCTAGTCTCCTTCCCCCTAGTGAGCAGTCGGGCTTTATTTCCTGGAGGATGGACTGGTTGGATCTTCTCGCAGTCCAAGGTACTCTCAGAACTCTCTCTCTCGCAGTCCAAGGCACTCTCCTGGAATTAGAAGGGATTGAATCCTGGAATTAGAAGGGACTCCAGAGGCCATCCAGTCCAACCCCTTTCTATCATACAGAAACACAACTAAGTCCTCCCAATAGATGGCCATCCAGCCTTTCCTTAAAGACCTCCTGAGAAAGCAATAATAGATAGATAGATAGATAGATAGATAGATAGATAGATAGACAGACAGACAGACAGACAGACAGATAGAATCCTGGAATTAGAAGGGACTCCAAGGGCCATCCAGTCCAACTCCCTTCTATCATACAAGAACATCTCTAAGCCTTCCCAACAGATGACCATCCAGCCTTTCCTTAAAGACCTCCTGAGAAAGCAATAATAGATAGATAGATAGATAGATAGATAGATAGATAGATAGATAGATAGACAGACAGACAGACAGATAGAATCCTGGAATTAGAAGGGACTCCAAGGGCCATCCAGTCCAACTCCCTTCTATCATACAAGAACATCTCTAAGCCTTCCCAACAGATGACCATCCAGCCTTTCCTTAAAGACCTCCTGAGAAAGCAATAATAGATAGATAGATAGATAGATAGATAGATAGATAGATAGATAGACAGACAGACAGACAGATAGAATCCTGGAATTAGAAGGGACTCCAGAGGCCATCCAGTCCAACCCCTTTCTATCATACAGAAACACAACTAAGTCCTCCCAATAGATGGCCATCCAGCCTTTCCTTAAAGACCTCCTGAGAAAGCAATAATAGATAGATAGATAGATAGATAGATAGATAGATAGATAGATAGATAGATAGATAGATAGACAGACAGACAGATAGAATCCTGGAATTAGAAGGGACTCCAAGGGCCATCCAGTCCAACTCCCTTCTATCATACAAGAACATCTCTAAGCCTTCCCAACAGATGACCATCCAGCCTTTCCTTAAAGACCTCCTGAGAAAGCAATAATAGATAGATAGATAGATAGATAGATAGATAGATAGATAGATAGATAGACAGACAGACAGACAGATAGAATCCTGGAATTAGAAGGGACTCCAAGGGCCATCCAGTCCAACTCCCTTCTATCATACAAGAACATCTCTAAGCCTTCCCAACAGATGACCATCCAGCCTTTCCTTAAAGACCTCCTGAGAAAGCAATAATAGATAGATAGATAGATAGATAGATAGATAGATAGATAGATAGATAGACAGACAGACAGACAGATAGAATCCTGGAATTAGAAGGGACTCCAAGGGCCATCCAGTCCAACTCCCTTCTATCATACAAGAACATCTCTAAGCCTTCCCAACAGATGACCATCCAGCCTTTCCTTAAAGACCTCCTGAGAAAGCAATAATAGATAGATAGATAGATAGATAGATAGATAGATAGATAGATAGATAGTAGATAGATAGATAGATAGATAGATAGATAGATAGATAGATAGATGTTGTTGTTGTTCATTCGTTCAGTCGTCTCCGACTCTTCGTGACCTCATGGACCAGCCCACGCCAGAGCTCCCTGTCGGCCGTTACCACCCCCAGCTCCCTCAAGGTCAGTCCAGTCACTTCAAGGATGCCATCCATCCATCTTGCCCTTGGTCGGCCCCTCTTCCTTTTGCCTTCCACTTTCCCCAGCATAATTGTCTTCTCTAGGCTTTGCTGTCTCCTCATGATGTGGCCAAAGGACTTCAACTTTGTCTCTAGTCTCCTTCCCCCTAGTGAGCAGTCGGGCTTTATTTCCTGGAGGATGGACTGGTTGGATCTTCTCGCAGTCCAAGGTACTCTCAGAACTCTCTCTCTCGCAGTCCAAGGCACTCTCCTGGAATTAGAAGGGATTCAATCTTGGAATTAGAAGGGACTCCAGAGGCCATCCAGTCCAACCCCTTTCTATCATACAGAAACACAACTAAGTCCTCCCAATAGATGGCCATCCAGCCTTTCCTTAAAGACCTCCTGAGAAAGCAATAATAGATAGATAGATAGATAGATAGATAGATAGATAGATAGATAGATAGATAGACAGACAGACAGACAGATAGAATCCTGGAATTAGAAGGGACTCCAAGGGCCATCCAGTCCAACTCCCTTCTATCATACAAGAACATCTCTAAGCCTTCCCAACAGATGACCATCCAGCCTTTCCTTAAAGACCTCCAGAGAAAGCAATAGTAGATAGATAGATAGATAGATAGATAGATAGATAGATAGATAGACAGACAGACAGACCAACAGATAATGAATGAATCCTGGAATTAGAAGGGACTCCAAGGACCATCCAGTCCAACCCCCTTCTATTGTACAGGAACACCTCTAAGCCCTCCCAACAGATGGCCATCCAGCCTCTAGCAGCACATTCCACTGTCCAACAGCCTCACCAAACTATAAATCTCAAAATTCCATAGGAATTAGCCATGGCAATTAAAGTGAGGTCAAACTGCCTTAATTGTACAGTGTAGATGTCCCGGAGGAGGCAATGGATGGCGTGGTGGCCATTAGGACTTGTGTAGTGGCCATGACACATGGGACGACTGTTGACTTTCTTTAACGTCCACTCATTCCTCCTCCAAATAGGAGAAAGGAGGAACATGCTGAAGAATGTTTTGCTAGTTAATGTGTTCAGGTCATAACTAACTTCCTTGGCCAATGTTCAAGAGCATGCCTTTCTTCTGACGCAGTGTGGCAGAGAGGCATGGACTTAGATTCGGGAGGTCAAGCGTCCAAATTATATTGCTTGGCCACAAAGTGTATTCTTTGGTCATTATTTTCAGGCACTACTATCTTGGGTACGTGGTGTTGCCTGGGTTATTTGAAAAAGTCATTTTTCAATAAGGTTGTGGGTGAACTACAACTCCCATCATGCCAAGTTAACCCTGAAAAACTCCATCAGTACTTAAAGTTTGCCATGTTGTGCAAGTTTTCTCTAGATGCATCATGGGTGGGGTTGAGTGTGCTCTCTGGCTGTAGGGTAAACTACAACTCCCACTATGGTGAGTCAGTCCCCTCAAACCCCTACAGTAAGTTGAGTTAGTCAAGAAGGTTCTGTGTGCCAAGTTTGGTCCATCATCGGTGGAGGTCACAGTTTCTCTGGTTGTGAGTGAACTACAACTCCCAGAAAGGAAGGTCAATTTTCTCAAAACCCCTCCACTAATCAAATTTTGGGATATCAGTTACATGTGCCAAGTTTGGTCCAGATCCATCAGTGTTTGAGTTCACAGTGCTCTCTGGAGTAGGTGAACTACAACTCCCCCAAATCAAGGTGAATTTCCCCCGAAGATCGCCAGTGTTTTTGCTGGTCATGGGAGCTCTGTGTGCCAAGTTTGGTCCAATTACATCTTTGGCGGAGTTCAGAGTGCTCCTTGATTGCAGGTGAACTATAAATCCCAGGACCTACAACTCCAAAATGTCCAGGCCAATTCCCCTCAAAACCCACTAGTTATTAAATTTGGGTCTATCAGGCATGCATGCCCAGATCTATCATTGTTTGGGTTCATACTGCATTCTGAATATAGGTGAACTACAACTCCCATAAATCCCTCCAAAGACCTCCAGTGTGTTTTGTTGGTCATGGGGGTTCTGTGAGCCAAGTTTCCCCAATTCCATCTTTGGTGGAGTTCACAGTGCTCTTAGATTGCAGGTGAACTATACATCCCAGGACCTACACATTCTATAAATCATGGTGAATTCTCCCCAAACTTCTCTAGTATCTTCAGCTGCTGATCAATTCCTCTGTTTGGTGTGTGGCATAGAAAATAATAGGAAAGGGTTGAGGGAGAGGCAGTGGGCGGGGGGGGGGGAGAGAGAGAGAGATATGCAAATTCCACACCAATGGAGAGAGTAAGGAACACTGGGATGCCTGTGGTGGAGGAAATGCATACAGTCTAGAATGAAATGTGTGATGGCGCGAGTGGCGCCACCTGTGTGTAGAACGTTAAAGTGCAAAGGTTTAAACTGTATAACATGCCCATACTTGCTTAGTTTGCAAATGTATAGTTGGATTGATTGGTTATTTATAGTTGTCAATCAATGTTCTTAGCACCAGTTATATTGCTTCCTCAGCTCAATTGCTTGGCTCCACCTCTTCCTGGAGGAGGGCAGAGCTTTTCCTTTTCCATTCTACCATCAAACTTTCTATCAGATAAACGTGAGAAAGAGACTTGGCTCTAAAGCCTTTAATTAAGTTACCTCTCATCACCAATTCTAAGGTTTTTACCCTTGGGACTCATGCTTCGTGTCTAGATCGCCCTGGACAATGTTGAGGAGACCCAAGCGCCTTCAAACCGGTCCTTTGGCATCAAAAGGAAGACTCTGTGCCTTCAAGATAGGCCATTGGACTGGCAGTTGTGTTTGTTCCGACCTTCCTGGAGGAGGGCAGGGAAAAAAGGATGAGCCAAACAATTACCGTCTGGTCAGCCTCACGTCGATACCAGGCAAGATTCTGGAAAAGATTGTTAAGGAAGTGGTCTGCAAACACTTAGAAACAAATGCGGTCATTGCTAATAGTCAACATGGATTTATCAAAAACAAGTCATGCCAGACTCATCTGATCTCTTTTTTCGATAGAGTTACAAGCTGGGTAGATGCGGGGAATGCCGTGGATGGAGCGTACCTGGATTTCAGGAAGGCCTTCTTTGACAAGGTCCCCCATGACCTTCTGGCAAGGAAACTAGTCCAATGTGGGCTAGGCAAAACTACGGTGAGGTGGATCTGTAATTGGTTAAATGGACGAACCCAGAGGGTGCTCACCAATGCTTCCTCTTCATCTTGGAAAGAAGTGACAAGTGGAGTGCCGCAGGGTTCCGTCCTGGGCCCGGTCCTGTTCAACATCTTTATTAATGACTTGGATGAAGGGTTAGAAGGCAGGATCATCTAGTTTGCAGACGACACCAAATTGGGAGGAAGAGCCAAGACTCCAGAGGACAGGAGCAGGATTCAAAACGATCTTGACAGATTAGAGAGATGATGGGCCAAAACTAACAAAATGAAGTTCAACGGTGACAAATGCAAGATACTCCACTTTGGCAGGAAAAACGAAATGCAAAGAGACAGAATGGGTGACGCCTGGCTCGAGAGCAGTACGTGTGAAGAAGATCTTGGAGTCCTCGTGGACAACAAGTTAAACATGAGCCAACAATGTGATGTGGTGGCAAAAAAAGCCAATGGGATTTTGGCCCGCATCAATAGGAGTCTAGTGTCTAGATCTAAGGAAGTAATGCTGCCCCTCTATTCTGCTTTGGTTGGACCACATCTGGAATATTGTGTCCAATTCTGGGCACTGCAATTCAAGAGAGATATTGACAAGCTGGAATGTGTCCAGAGGAGGGCGACTAAAATGATCAAGGGTCTGGAGAACAAGCCCTATGAGGAGAGGCTTAAGGAGCTGGGCATGTTTAGCCTGAAGAAGAGAAGGATGAGGGAGATATGATAGCCATGTATAAATATGTGAGAGGAAGCCACAGGGAGGAGGGAGCAAGCTTGTTTTCTGCTTCCCTGGAGACTAGGACGCGGAACAATGGCTTCAAACTACAAGATAGGAGATTCCATCTGAACATGAGGAAGAACTTCCTGACTGTGAGAGCCGTTCAGCAGTGGAACTCTCTGCCCCGGAGTGTGGTGGAGGCTCCTTCTTTGGAAGCTTTTAAACAGAGGCTGGATGGCCATCTGTCAGGGGTGCTGTGAATGCAATATTCCTGCTTCTTGGCAGAATGGGGTTGGACTGGATGGCCCATGGAGGTCTCTTCCAACTTTTGTTCCGACTTTAACAGCCATTGAGAAAAGAGGGAACAGGAAAAGCTTCTCAGCTGCGAAATCTCCTTGGACCCAAGACAACCAGAGACTGTAATGTATATTTCCTTTACCCCCTTTGAAACTTCCAGCTTATTGCCTTAAAGGGATAACTCTTTGTGAACAATAAAACCTATTTTGAGTTATCTACAGTGTTTTGGTTCTTGGGAGTTCCAGTTCTTTAAAGGAAGGCAAGAAGCAATCCCCTGGGGGAAAGATGTCACGTCCATGTCTCTTTCACTCCTGAATGGTGGGAGCTATCTGTGCAAGTGGACATTCCAGCCACACACAAACATACATATTTTCACTTTAATTATGTGTATAGATCAATACAGATAAGTAAGTCCTCACTGCTTACATCAAGGGTCCTTAAACTAAGGCCTGAGGGCCGGATACGGCCCTCCAAGGTCATTTACCCGGCCCTCGCTCAGGGTCAATGTTCTCTTAATATATGTTATCTGCCACTTCTTTCAGATATTTTTGGGCGATCCGAGGGAACAGACGAACCCATGGGTTCCCATACAAACTATGTGGGTGTGCTCTTAACACATGGCCCTCGTGTTTCCCCAAAAGAGGCCGTGACCATTGAAATTGGGCAGGAAGCGTGTGGAAGTGTGTTGTATGTGGCTAACACTTGTTTGGAGCAGGTGGCCCGCCCAAACATGATTCTCGTGCTGAATGCAATGTAGTTGCTACTAGGCCTGTTTGATCAAGAAAAAATTTGTTTCTAAAATCGTTTTGTAATTGGGGTGTTTTTTTGTTTCAATATTTAAAATAATTACAAAACTTTCCCAAAAAAGTTTTGGTATTTACAAAATTTTGTAAATATTAACGAATTTTTAGAATATTTTTTGTATTTTTTAAGAATAATATTAAAATAATATTAAAAAATATTTTAAAATGGAAAATTAACCAAAAAAAGGCCCAAATGTGGACCAAACACAGACAGGAGACAGCAAATGAGAGCACACACCAACAGAAGAGTCTTTTCTTTTTTAGAATATTTTTTAAGAATAATATTAAAAGAATATTAAAAAATAATATTAAAAAATAATATTTTTTAAAATGGAAAACGAAACCGCACAGGCCTACTATACAGACATAGCGGGGTTGAGTCAGACCCAGCTAACACCTCCCAACAAAGGATTCCCCTGAGCAGGAAGGAGCCAGACTTTGAAGCTACAAGGCCATTTAATCCCAATCAAGCTGGTCCAATGGCAACATTCACACTTGCCTCCAACAGACAAGAGTTCTTTCTCCCACCCTGGACCTTTTACAGCCAGGCTTTGAAGCTGCGAGGCCATTCAATGCTAATCAAGGTGGCCAATGGCAGCATTCACAATTGCCTCCAACAGACAAGGGTTCTTTCTCCCACCCTGGACGTTATTTCACAGGGATATAAACCCTACTTGCCTAGTTTCCAACAAACCTCTGAGGATGCCTGCCATAGATGTGGGCAAAATGTCAGGAGAGAATGCTTCTGGAACATGGTCATACAGCCCAGAAAACTCACAGCAAGCCTGGATGCAGCCTTCAATTCTCAGGCGGGCCACGGAGGCAGAGCCGGCGCTGCAGGAATCCCCTCCCCGGCTCCTGCGCTCCGGCTCCGGCTCCTGCGCCCTCCTCCTCCTCCTCCTCCTCCCAGCTGTGGAGGAGGAGGAGGAGGAGGAGGGCGCAGGAGCCGGAGCCGATTGGATGGCGCGCGCGCGCTCACCCTTACAACCGGCCTCCGCGCGCCATCCGATCGCCATGCAACACAGCTGGGAGGAGGAGGAGGAGGGCGCAGGAGCCGGAGCCGATCGCCGCCCCTTCGCCCCGCCCGCCCCATTTACAAAACGGGCGAAAGCTCGTAAATACTCTGGTAGTTGCCGTTTCGATATTTAAAAACCCTTCCGGGTTTGAAAATATGTTTTGAAATCGCGTCGGATATGGTAAAAATAACAAAACATTAACGAAATAACGAAATAACAAACGAAACCGGACAGGCCTAGTTGCTACATTTGGAGTAAACTGCAGCTTGTCAACAACCATCCTTAATACTAATACCAGCAATAATCTATATAAATAAAAATGTCATGTTCGTTTGTGGGATTAACATAACTCAAAAACCACTGGACGAATTGACATGAAATTTGGACGTTCTACTCCTAACCTACCAACGAGGGACCATCACTCATAACACCACCACCCCCCCCCCCAAAAAGCGAAAAGGACTTAAAAACCCAAAAAAGATAAATGATGAAAAGCTAAATGATGATACAGGAAAAAGGGGGAAGAGGGAGGGAAGGAAGGGGAGAAAGAAAGAAAGAAGCAAAGTGGGAAGGAAGGAAAGAGGTACGGAAGAAAGGAGAGAAAGAAGAAGAAAAAGGGGGAAGGAAGGAAGAGGTAGAAAAGGAAGGAAGGAAAGAGAGAAGGAAAGAAAAAGGGAAAGGAGGGAAAGAAGGAGAGAAAGAGGGAAGGAAATAAGAAAGAGAGAAGGAAGGAAGGAAGCAAAAAGCAAAGGAAGGAAGGAAAGAGGTAGAGAAGGAAGGAGAGAAGGAAAGAAGAAAAGGGAGGGAAGGAAAGAAGGAAAGAGGGAGCGAAGGAAGGAGGGAAAGAAGGAGAGAAAGAGGGAGGGAAGGAAAGAAGAAAGAGAGAAGGAAGGAAGGAAGAAAAAAGCGAAGGAAGGAAGGAAGGAGATAGAAGAAGAAAAGGGAGAGAAGGAAAGAAGGAAAGAGGGAGCAAAGGAAGGAGATAGAAGGAAAGAAGAAAAGGGAGGGAAGGAAAGAAGGAAAGAGGGAGTGAAGGAAGGATAGAAGCAAAACGCGAAGGAAGGAAAGAGATAGAGAAGGAAGAAGGAAGAAGAAAAAGGGGGAAGGAAGGAAGAGGTAGAAAAGGAAGGAAGGAAAGAGAGAAGGAAAGAAAAAGGGAAAGGAGGGAAAGAAGGAGAGAAAGAGGGAAGGAAAGAAGAAAGAGAGAAGGAAGGAAGGAAGCAAAAAGCAAAGGAAGGAAGGAAAGAGGTAGAGAAGGAAGGAGAGAAGGAAAGAAGAAAAGGGAGGGAAGGAAAGAAGGAAAGAGGGAGCGAAGGAAGGAGGGAAAGAAGGAGAGAAAGAGGGAGGGAAGGAAAGAAGAAAGAGAGAAGGAAGGAAGGAAGAAAAAAGCGAAGGAAGGAAGGAAGGAGATAGAAGAAGAAAAGGGAGAGAAGGAAAGAAGGAAAGAGGGAGCAAAGGAAGGAGATAGAAGGAAAGAAGAAAAGGGAGGGAAGGAAAGAAGGAAAGAGGGAGTGAAGGAAGGATAGAAGCAAAACGCGAAGGAAGGAAAGAGATAGAGAAGGAAGAAGGAAGAAGAAAAAGGGGGAAGGAAGGAAGAGGTAGAAAAGGAAGGAAGGAAAGAGAGAAGGAAAGAAAAAGGGAAAGGAGGGAAAGAAGGAGAGAAAGAGGGAAGGAAATAAGAAAGAGAGAAGGAAGGAAGCAAAAAGCAAAGGAAGGAAGGAAAGAGGTAGAGAAGGAAGGAGAGAAGGAAAGAAGAAAAGGGAGGGAAGGAAAGAAGGAAAGAGGGAGCGAAGGAAGGAGGGAAAGAAGGAGAGAAAGAGGGAGGGAAGGAAAGAAGAAAGAGAGAAGGAAGGAAGGAAGAAAAAAGCGAAGGAAGGAAGGAAGGAGATAGAAGAAGAAAAGGGAGAGAAGGAAAGAAGGAAAGAGGGAGCAAAGGAAGGAGATAGAAGGAAAGAAGAAAAGGGAGGGAAGGAAAGAAGGAAAGAGGGAGTGAAGGAAGGATAGAAGCAAAACGCGAAGGAAGGAAAGAGATAGAGAAGGAAGAAGGAAGAAGAAAAAGGGGGAAGGAAGGAAGAGGTAGAAAAGGAAGGAAGGAAAGAGAGAAGGAAAGAAAAAGGGAAAGGAGGGAAAGAAGGAGAGAAAGAGGGAAGGAAATAAGAAAGAGAGAAGGAAGGAAGCAAAAAGCAAAGGAAGGAAGGAAAGAGGTAGAGAAGGAAGGAGAGAAGGAAAGAAGAAAAGGGAGGGAAGGAAAGAAGGAAAGAGGGAGCGAAGGAAGGAGGGAAAGAAGGAGAGAAAGAGGGAGGGAAGGAAAGAAGAAAGAGAGAAGGAAGGAAGGAAGAAAAAAGCGAAGGAAGGAAGGAAGGAGATAGAAGAAGAAAAGGGAGAGAAGGAAAGAAGGAAAGAGGGAGCAAAGGAAGGAGATGGAAGGAAAGAAGAAAAGGGAGGGAAGGAAAGAAGGAAAGAGGGAGTGAAGGAAGGATAGAAGCAAAACGTGAAGGAAGGAAAGAGATAGAGAAGGAAGAAGGAAGAAGAAAAAGGGGGAAGGAAGGAAGAGGTAGAAAAGGAAGGAAGGAAAGAGAGAAGGAAAGAAAAAGGGAAAGGAGGGAAAGAAGGAGAGAAAGAGGGAAGGAAATAAGAAAGAGAGAAGGAAGGAAGGAAGCAAAAAGCAAAGGAAGGAAGGAAAGAGGTAGAGAAGGAAGGAGAGAAGGAAAGAAGAAAAGGGAGGGAAGGAAAGAAGGAAAGAGGGAGCGAAGGAAGGAGGGAAAGAAGGAGAGAAAGAGGGAGGGAAGGAAAGAAGAAAGAGAGAAGGAAGGAAGGAAGAAAAAAGCGAAGGAAGGAAGGAAGGAGATAGAAGAAGAAAAGGGAGAGAAGGAAAGAAGGAAAGAGGGAGCAAAGGAAGGAGATAGAAGGAAAGAAGAAAAGGGAGGGAAGGAAAGAAGGAAAGAGGGAGTGAAGGAAGGATAGAAGCAAAACGCGAAGGAAGGAAAGAGATAGAGAAGGAAGGAGAGAAGGAAAGAAGAAAAGAGGGAGCGAAGGAAGGAGGGAAAGAAGGAAAGAAAGAGGGAGGGAAGGTTGGCCACAGCAATGTGTGGCAGGTACAGCTAGTAGTAGTAGTAGTAATAATAATTAATAATTAATAATAATAATAATAATAATCCTAGACACTTGGGAAGTGTTTGACATGTGATCCAATTCAACAGCCAGCAGAGTGTCTGCTGTGGACTCATCTTGTTGTGTTTCAAATAATAATAATAATAATAATAATAATAATAACAACAACAACAACACCACAATCCAGAGCAGAAGAGAAAACTGGCGAAAGAAGGCTCTCCACGGACAGTTCCTGGGAAAAATTGAGAGACAAATTGACAAAAAAAAATAAAATATATGGCTGTGGCTCACAAATGGAACTCGGAAAAAGGAGACAAAGGAAGGCCTGATTCTGGCAGCCCAGGAAACAAGCCATGAGGATCAAGGCCATCCAAGCCAGAATTGAAAAGTCGAAAGCAGATCCCAAGTGTAGACTCTGCAAGGAAGCAGATGAAACGATGGGTCCCATCCTCAGCTGCTGCAAGAAGATGGCGCAGACAGACTCCAAGCAGAGGCACAACACCGTTGCTCAGATGATCCATTGGAACTTGTGCCACAAAGACCATCTGCCTGCGACAAAGAACTGGTGGGATCACAAGCCGGAAAGAGTTACAGAGAATGAACACGCCAAACTCCTCTGGGACTTCCGGATTCAGACAGACAGAGTTTTGGAGCACAACACTCCTGACCTCATGATCGTGTTAAAAAAACAGTGTGGATTGTCGATGTTGTAATCCCAGGTGACAGCAGGATTGAAGAGAAACAACTGGAACAGCTGACACGATATGAGGATTTAAAGATTAAACTGCAAAGACTCTGGCACAAGCCAGTCAAATTGGTCCCAGTGGTGATCAGCACACTGGGTGCAGTGCCTAAAGACCTTGGCCTGCACTTAAAAACAATTGGCACTGACAAAATTACCATCTGCTAGTTGCAAAAGGCCACCCTATTCAGATCTGCATGCATTATTCGACCATACATCACACAGTCCTAGACACTTGGAAAGGGTCCGACGTGTGATCCAATATGAAAGCAGGCAGGGTGATCTTGTTTGCTGTGAACACACACACAGACCCACATTAAAATTAACTTTCAGTGAAGAAGAGCTGGAAAAGAAGATGTGAAAATCAAGAGACAATGTGAGAAGACACAAGAAGATACAATTAATAAATTTCAACTTGTTAGACTCTTTAATAGGGACCTCTATTATTATTATTATTATTATTATTATTATTATTATTATTATTATTAGACTCTTTAATAGGGGCCTTTATTATTATTATTATTATTATTATTATTATTATGAGACTCTTTAATAGGGGCCTCTATTATTATTATTATTATTATTATTATTATTATTATTATTATTATTATTATTATTAGACTCTTTAATAGGGGCCTCTATTATTATTATTATTATTATTAAACTCTTTAATAGGGGCCTCTATTATTATTATTATTATTATTATTATTATTATTATTATTACTATTATTAAACTCATTAATAGGGGCCTCTTATTATTATTATTATTATTATTAGACTCTTTAATAGGGGCCTCTATTATTATTATTAGTAGTAGTATTACTATTATTATTATTAGACTCTTTTAAAGGGGCCTCTATTATTATTATTATTATTATTATTATTATTATTATTATTACTATTCTCTTTAATAGAGGCCTCTATTATTATTATTATTATTATTATTATTAGGCTCTTTTAAAGGGGCCTCTATTATTATTATTATTATTATTATTATTATTATTAGACTCTTTAATAGGGGCCTCTATTATTATTATTAGTAGTAGTATTACTATTATTATTATTAGACTCTTTTAAAGGGGCCTCTATTATTATTATTATTATTATTATTATTATTATTATTATTACTATTCTCTTTAATAGAGGCCTCTATTATTATTATTATTATTATTATTATTAGGCTCTTTTAAAGGGGCCTCTATTATTATTATTATTATTATTATTATTATTATTATTACACTCTTTAATAGGGGCCTCTATTATTATTATTATTATTATTATTATTATTATTATTATTATTACACTCTTTAATAAGAGGCATCTATTATTATTATTATTATTATTATTATTATTATTATTACACTCTTTAATAGGGGCCTCTATTATTATTATTATTATTATTATTATTATTATTATTATTAGACTCCTTAATAGGGGCCTCTATTATTATTATTATTATTATTATTATTATTATTACACTCTTTAATAGGGGCCTCTATTACTATTATTATTATTATCATTGTTATTATTAGACTCTTTAATAGGGGCCTCTCCTTGCCAATGTGGGACACTTGCAAGGTGTGCCAGATCAGCCCAATGGAAAGTGTGTTATCATCATGGCATCTATGCGCATGCTGAAGTTTCTTTTGCTCTTTTATAAACCTCCCCACACTGCTTTTTATGGGAAATGTTTCCAGCATCTAAACCCAAAAGACCGTTATGGGTATAGTGGGTTTCTTCAAACAACTGGGACGTACAGGTGTGTCATCAAAGACAATATCTGCTTCACAGTTGCGCATCTCGAAGAAGCAACAACCCAAGAGCAATGATGTAGTGAATATGATTTCCACCACGATGGATCTTATCACCCTCTCCAGTCGTTTGCTATGCCAATGGCAACCCAGTTAAGCAGCACCACCCAACAGGTGTCTGTTCAAAAGTGAAGTCCGTTGCAGAAAACAACACAATTGCACACTGTTACAACTGTCATAGCCAAATATTATGGAGCCCTGGGAGTTGTAGTTCAATGAGACACCAGCTCCCTTGAGAAGAGAAGGAAAAGCCAGAGATCCTAGGATTCCATAGAATGAATGCAGC
>NW_026847993.1:5438404-5478404 GCF_025583915.1 Anolis sagrei ordinatus | reverse complement strand
AGGCTTTGTGTGTGCGGCTGCGTGGGAAAAGGAAGCCACGATCACGCCTCCTCCTCCTCCTCTTCTCCTTTCCTCTTGGCTGGTGAAGCCTCCGCCTCATTGCTTCCCAGACGTCAACACAAAAGGCTGTGCAGGGGAAACTCCAGAGGAGAGAAAGAGAGAGAGAAGCAGAAGAGGAGAGAAAACCCGACATTTCCACAAACACGCGTGTGTCCTTTATTTTCCCACGAGGGACGAGCCCACCCATCTTTGGAGGGATCCTTCCTACATCTAAGAAGTGGAACAGGAGCCTTGTTTCAGGTGAGACCACCACCCACGCGCGCGAGAGGCGGCCCTAGGTAATTTTCAACTGTAAGCAAACAGTATTTTGACGCCACCCCCAACCAATCATTGATATATATATATTCTGTTTGTCGTGGGAGTTCTGTGTGCCATATTTAGTTCAGTTCCATCATTGGTGGAGTTCAGAATGCTCTTTGATTGTAGGTGAACTATACATCCCAGTAACTACACTTGCCGCACTTGCTCCCTTGCCTGGCCCGCTTTGGGTCCTGGAGGCGTGCCTGAAGACCCCGGCGTGTGCACCAAAAGTCACCTCTTCTCCTGACTTTCTCCTCAGCCATTGGGACCAAGAGAGAGAGAGAGAGAGGAGATGCCCACCCTTCCTGAAGGTAGGCGCAAAAACAAAGGAGGGAGCGGAGGTGGGAGATACCTCCAGCCGGAGGGGCTCTCTCTCTCTCTCTCTCGGTCCCAATGGCTGAAGAGAAAGTCAGGAGAAGAGGCGACTTTTGGTGCGCATGCTGGGGTCTTCAGACATGGCTCTCTCCTCAGCCATTGGGACCAAGAGAGAGAGAGAGAGAGAGAGAGAGAGAGAGAGGTGGAGATGCCCACCTTTCCTGAAGGTAGGCGCAAAAACAAAGGAGGGAGCGGAGGTGGGAGATACCTCCAGCCGGGGGCTCTCTCTCTCTCTCTCTCTCTCTTGGTCCCAATGGCTGAAGAGAAAGTCAGGGGAAGAGGCGCCTTTTGGTGCGCACGCTGGGGTCTTCAAACACACCTCCGTACCCGAAGTGGGCCAGGTACAGCGGCTCCGCCCCTTGGCCCACCCGCGGATTGGGAAGAGGAGAGGAGGCAGGTGGAGCGCCGGGGGATCGGGAAAGGGAGCCGGTCATGGGGAAGGGATCGAACACGGAGAACGATTGAGCGCCAGCTCTGCTCACGCACCCGGTGGCCGGGTGGAGCAGGAACGAGAGGGGCTAGGCGAGGCTCAAGGGCCCGGCCCCTTTGGGAAGAGGATCGCCCGGCAGCGAGGCAAGAAAGCCGAGGCTCCCCCCGGACTGCTAGGGCTGTTGTGAGCTGAGGGGGCGCTCCTCAAGTGGCGGTCGAGGGGCATTTACAGAGGTGCCTCTGCGCCCCTGGCAAAAAAAAGGGTTCTGTGACCGCTTACTTGGCGTAATGGACGAGCCGCCCCTGGGGAGGAATGCCTGCGCCTTTGGATGTCTTGCATTTATTAACTGCACCATTGTTGTTCCTGGGTTATAAATGCCATTTCCCAATTGTTCCTACTATATACATATGGGAAAAGGGTATTAGACTGCCCAAACTTTGTTTCTGTGGGAGGGAGATCCCCCTTGCTATAGTTTTCCAATGAATAGCCCAACCCATTCCACTCGTGTTTGTGGAGCAGCACAACTCCTTGCAAAATCAGGACCGCACAATTCAACAGGAATAAGACTTCCAAACCAGGATCAGAATTTTGTTACTTATTATATTATATTATTTTTATTCAAAGGGTGGGGTAGGAAGAAACTCAGGATAGAAGAAGCTTATTCCCTCTTTGAATGCATCATCATCGTCATTATTCCAACCCCTGATTGCTAATAATAATAATAATAATAATAATAATAATAATAATAATAATAATAATAATAGATTATTATGATTATGATGATTGTTGTTGATGTTATTATTCCAACCCCTGATTGCTTCTAATAATATATTACTATTATTTTGTTGTTATTATTATTATTATTCAAACCCCTGATTGCTTCTTATAATAATCAAAATATATTATTATTATTCAAACCCCTGATTGCTTCTAATAATAATCAAAATATATTATTATTATTATTCCAACCCCTGATTGCTTCTAATAATATATTACTATTATTATTGTTGTTATTATTATTACTATTATTATTATTATTATTCAAAGTCCTGATTGCTTCTAATAATAATCAACATATATTATTATTATTATTCCCACCCCTGGTTGCTTCTAATAATAATCAAAATTTATTATTATTATTATTATTATTATTATTATTATTATTATTATTCCAACCTCTGATTGATTCTAATAATAATCAAAATATATTATTATTATTATTATTATTATTATTATTCCAACCCCTGATTGCTTCTAATAATAATCAAAATATATTGTTGTTGTTGTTGTTGTTGTTGTTATTATTATTATTCCCACCCCTGCTTGCTTCTAATAATAATCAAAATATTATTATTATTATTATTATTATTATTATTATTATTCCAACCCCTGATTGCTTCTAATAATATATATTATTATTATTATTCCAACCCAATTATTTCTAATAATAATCATCATAATAAAGTATTATTATGATTCTTATTGTTGCTATTATTATAATTATTCCAATCCCTGACTGCTTCTAATAATAATAATTGTTTATTATTGTTATTATTATTATTCCAACCTCTGATTGCTAATAATAATAAATTATTATTAATAAATTGTTATTATTGTTGTTATTATCCCAACCCCTGGTGGCTTATAATAATAATAATAATAATAATAATAATAATAATAATAATAATAATAATAATAATATTTCGATCCCTGATTGCTTCTAATAATAATAATAATAATAATAAATTATATTCCAACTCCTGATTGCTTTTTGGCTATGGTTTGTGATGTTCTTCCCATATTCCTGTCATCATCATCATCATCATTCCGATCCCTGATTGTTTCTAAATAGTAATAGTAATAATAATAATAATAATAATAATAATAATAATAATAATCCAACCCCCAGTTTCTTCTTGGCTATGGTTTGTGATGATCTTCCCATCTTCCCATTATTATTATTATTATTATTATTATTATTACCATCCTCATTCCAACCCCTGATTGCTTCTAATAAATATTATTAATAATAATACATTTATTATTATCATCATCATCATCATCATCATCATCATCATCATCATTCCAACCCGATTGCTTCTAATAAATATTATTATTATTATTATTATTATTATTATTATTATTATCATCATCATCATTATTCCAACCACTGGTTGCTTCTTGGCTATGGTTTGTGATGCTCTTCCTATCTTTCCATCATCATCATCATCATCATCATCACCATCATCATCTTAACCTGGATTTGTATGTAAGTCGGGATAGGTATGTTTTTTAAGTGTAACTCTCTCTTTCTATATATATATCCAATGTGTGTGTGGGGGGTATGTATGTATGTGTGTGTGTGTGCTATGTATGTGTGTGTGTGTATAGATAGATAGATAGATAGATAGATAGATAGATAGATAGATAGATAGATAGAAGGTGCTATAGGCTTTGTTTCAGAGCAAGCCACTGTCTGGATGGTCATCTGTCAAGAGTGATTTGATTGTGCTTTTCCTACCTGGCAGACGGAGGCCAAACCGGATGGCCCTTGGTGGTCTCTTCCAACTCTAAATTATCTCTTGAGTATTATTTTCTTAAGAAAATACATTAAATTCATGGGATTGCATGGGCGGGGTCATGCAAATTCCACACCAGTGGAGAGAGAAAGAAACACTGGGATGCCTGTGGCGGAGAAAACACATAAAATCTAGGAGGAGATTGTCCCTGTGTGAAAGCCTTCAGTTGGGTGGTGGGCAGTGTTGTGTTGGTGGAGGACATTGGCAGGGCTCTTGGACATTAAGTCTAGTTGCGTCCGACTCTGGGGGTTGGTGCTCACCTCCATTTCTAAGCTGAAGAACCGGCGTTGTCCATAGACACCTCCAAGGTTATGTGGCCACTGGCATGACTGCATGGAGCACCGTTACCTTCCCATTAGAGTGGTACCTATTGATCTACTCATATTTGCATGTTTTCGAACTGCTAGGTTGGCAGAAGCTGGGGCTGACAGCGGGAGCTCACCCCGCTCTCCTCCAAGGTTATGTGGCCACTGGCATGCCTGCATGCAGTGCCGTTACCTTCTCGCCGGAGCGGTTCCTATTGATCTACTCATATTTGCATGTTTTGGAACTGCCAGGTTGGCAGAAGCTGGGGTTGACAGTGGGAGCTCACCCCGCTCTCCTCCAAGGTTATGTGGCCACTGGCATGACTGCATGGAGCGCCGTTACCTTCTCACCGGTAACCTATTTTCACCGGTAACCTATTCTCACCGGTTACCTTCTCACCGGTAACCTATTCTCACTGGTACCTATTGATCTACTCACATTTGCATGTTTTGGAACTGCTAGGTTGGCAGAAGCTGGGGCTGACAGCGGGAGCTCACCCCGCTCTCCTCCAAGGTTATGTGGCCACTGGCATGGCTGCATGGAGTGCCATTACCTTGTCGCCGTAGCGGTACCTATTGATCTACTTACATGTTTTGAAACTACTAGGTTGGCAGAAGCTGAGGCTGACAGCGGGAGCTCACCCCGCTCTCCTCCAAGGTTATGTGGCCGGCATGACTGCATGGAGCACTGTTACCTTCCAGCTGAATCAGTACCTATTGATCTACTCACATTTGCATGTTTTGAACTACTAGGTTGGCAGAAGCTGGGGCTGACAGCGGGAGCTCACCCCGCTCTCCTCCAAGGTTATGTGGCCACTGGCATGACTGCATGGAGCGCCGTTACCTTCCTGCTGGATCTATTGATCTACTCATATTTGCATGTTTTGGAACTACTAGGTTGGCAGAAGCTGGGGCTGACAGCGGGAGCTCACCCCGCTCTCCTCCAAGGTTATGTGGCCACTGGCATGACTGCATGGAGTGCTGTTACCTTCTCACCATAGCAGTACCTAGTCATCTACTCACATTTGCATGTTTTGGGACTGCTAGGTTGGCAGAAGCTGGGGCTGACAGCGGGAGCTTGCCCCGCTCTCCTCCAAGGTTATGTGGCCACTGCCATGACTGCATGGAGTGCCGTTACCTTCCCGCCGTAGCGGTACCTATTGATCTACTCACATTTGCATGGTTTGGAACTGCTAGGTTGGCAGAAGCTGGGGCTGACAGCGGGAGCTCACCCCCCGCTCTCCTCCAAGGTTATGTGGCCACTGGCAAACATGCAAATCTGAGTAGATCAATAGGTACCGCTACAGTGAGAACTGGAGTGCCATTACCTTCTCATCATAGCGGTTCCTATTGATCTACTCATATTTGCATGTTTTGGAACTGCTAGGTTGGCAGAAGCTGGGGCTGACAGCGGGAGCACACCCCCACTCTCCTCCAAGGTTATGTGGCCACTGGCATGACTGCATGGAGTGCTGTTACCTTCTCACCGTAGCGGTACCTATCGCTAAATTTGCAAAAATAATCATGAAAATATTTACAAAAATATTCACTCATATTTGCATGCTTTCGAACTGCTAGGTTGGCAGAAGCTGGGGCTGACAGCGGGAGCTCATCCCGCTCTCCTCCAAGGTTATGTGGCCACTGGCATGACTGTATGGAGTGCCGTTACCTTCTCACCGTAGAGGTACCTAGTCATCTACTCATATTTGCATGTTTTGGAACTGCTAGGTTGGCGGAAGCTGGGGCTGACAGCGGGAGCTCACCCCGCTCCCCAGATTCGAACATGCAACCTTTCGGTCAACAAGCTCAGCAGCTCAGCGGTTTAAGATGTTATTATCAAGCAGTAATTATATATATATAGCATGAAATTATAGCCTAGGATGAGAGGAACAATCAAAGAAGCAAACAACAATGCCTTGCTCATGGAGGGTGCGGACCTTGAAAGAATGAAAGAGGAGAGGCGGGTGCAATTAATGCTGCTTAATTTCAAAAGACACAAAGACTTTGGGTGTGGAAGGCTTAGAAACCCTTGGGTTTCTTTCTGGAAACAATGAGAAGAAAGGGCTCTCTCTCCCCCACCCTCGGATTGCTTTCCAAGGGGTGAGATTCCCCATTTGGCTCATAAAAAATGCAACGCGCAGCTGGGGTACGTTGGCGCATATTCTGCCAAATGCGACTCCCATTGTCTCCATCGGCTTCAAAGGAAGAGCCCGTTGGCTTTGCAAACAAAGTGGCCGATGGATTTACAATAAGCATCCCTTATATGCAAGATTGCAAAATCCGAAATATCCCCAAATGGTCCATATGTATGATGCTTTTGCTTTCAGGTGGTGCAATGTGCACAACCTTTGTAGCATTCATCAAATGGAATTATTATTATTATTATTATTATTATTATTATTATTATTATTATTATTATTGCACTATGTTCACAAAAAAACCCACAAAAATATTCACATAAAATATATAGACAAAAAATATGAAACTATTCGCAATGAAATAAATTTGCAAAAATAATCATGAAAATATTCGCAAAAGTATTCACGTAAACTATATGCACAAAAATATTCACAAAAATGTATTCACAAAAATATTCACAAAAATAATGATGAAACTACTCACAATGAAATAGGTTTGAAAAATAACAACGAAAATATTTACATAAATATTCACAAAAGTATTCATGTAAAATATATATACATAAAAATATTCACAAAAAATATTCACGAAAATATTTATAAAAATAATAATAATGAAACTATTCACAATGAAATAAATCTGGAAAAATATTCATCAAAATATTCACAAAAAGGATTCACGTAAAATATATACACAAAAATATTCACAAAATGTATTCACAAAATAATCACAAAAATATTCACAAAAATATTCATAAAATAATCATGCAACTATTCACAGTGAAATAAATTTGAAAAAAAATATTCACAAAAATATTCATTAAAATAATCATTAAACTATTCACAATGAAATAAATTTGCAAAGATAATCATGAAAATATTTACATAAATATTCACAAAAGTATTCACGTAAAATATATACACAAAAATATTCACAAAATGTATTCACAAAAATATTCATAAAAATAACCATGAAACTATTCACAATGAAATACATTTGCAAAAATAATCATGAAAATATTCGCAAAAGTATTCACGTAAAATATATACACAAAGCTATTCACAAAAATATTCATAAAAATAATCATGAAACTATACACAATGAAATAAATTTGCAAAAATAATCATGAAAATATTTACAGAAATATTCACAAAAGTATTTACGTAAAATATATACACAAAAATATTCACAAAATGTATTCACAGAAATATTCACAAAAATATTCATAAAATTAACCATGAAACTATTCACAATGAAATAAATTTGCAAAAATAATCATGAAAATATTCACAAAAATATTCACAAAAGTATTTATGTAAAATATATACACAAAATATTCACAAAATGTATTCACAGAAATATTCAAAAATATTCATAAAAAGAATCATGAAACTATTCACAATGAAATAAATTTGCAAAAATAATCATGAAAATATTCACAAAAGTATTCACGTAAAATATATACACAAAAATATTCACAAAAAATATTCACAAAAATAATCACAAAAATATTCATAAAAATAATCATGAAACTATTCCAAATGAAATAAATTTGAAAAAATAATCATGAAAATATTCACAAAGATATTCACAAAAATATTCATGAAAATATTCATAAAAATAATAATGAAACTACTCAAAATGAAATAAATTTGAAAAAATATTCATGAAAATATTCACAAAAGTATTCATGTAAAATATATACACAAAAATATTCACAAAATGTATTCAGAACAATATTCATAAAAATATTCATAAAAATAATCATGAAACTATTCACAATGAAATAAATTTGCAAAAATAATCATGAAAATATCTACAGAAATATTCACGTAAAATATATGCACAAAAATATTCACAAAACTTATTCACAAAAATATTCACAAAAAGAATCATGAAACTATTCACAATGAAATAAATTTGCAAAAATAATCATGAAAATATTTACAAAAATATTCACAAAAGTATTCACGTCAAATATATACACAAAAATATTCACGAAATGTATTCACAAAAATATTCACAAAAATATTCATAAAAAGAATCATAAAACTATTCACAATGAAATAAATTTGCAAAAATAATCATGAAAATATTCACAAAAGTATTCACGTAAAATATATACACAAAAATATTCACAAAAAATATTCACAAAAGTATTTATGTAAAATATATGCATGAAAATATTCACAAAAAGAATCACAAAAATACTCACAAAAATAGTCATGAAACTATTCTGAAAAAAAAATCCACAAAAATAATTATGAAACTATTCACAAAAATATCAGAAATAAACACACAAAAAATGTTTGCAAAACATATTCACAAAAAAATATTCACAAAAATCTAAATGCATGGGAGTTGTAATCGAAATGCATGGGAGTTGTAGTCCAAATGTGGAGTTGTAATCGAAATGCATGGGAGTTGTAGTCCAAATGTGGAGTTGTAATCTAAATGCATGGGAGTTGTAGTCCAAATGTGGAGTTGTAATCTAAATGCATGGGAGTTGTAATAGAAATACATGGAAGTTGTAGTCCAAATGTAGAGTTGTAATAGAAATGCATGGAAGTTGTAGTCCAAATGTGGAGTTGTAATCTAAATGCATGGGAGTTGGAATAGAAATACATGGGAGTTGTAGTCCAAATGTAGAGTTGTAATAGAAATGCATGGAAGTTGTAGTCCAAATGTGGAGTTGTAATCTAAATGCATGGGAGTTGGAATAGAAATACATGGAAGTTGTAGTCCAAATGTAGAGTTGTAATAGAAATGCATGGAAGTTGTAGTCCAAATGTGGAGTTGTAATCTAAATGCATGGGAGTTGGAATAGAAATACATGGGAGTTGTAGTCCAAATGTGAAGTTGTAATAGAAATGCATGGAAGTTGTAGTCCAAATGTGGAGTTGTAATCTAAATGCATGGGAGTTGGAATAGAAATACATGGAAGTTGTAGTCCAAATGTAGAGTTGTAATAGAAATGCATGGAAGTTGTAGTCCAAATGTGGAGTTGTAATCTAAATGCATGGGAGTTGTAATAGAAATACATGGAAGTTGTAGTCCAAATGTAGAGTTGTAATAGAAATGCATGGAAGTTGTAGTCCAAATGTGGAGTTGTAATCTAAATGCATGGGAGTTGGAATAGAAATACATGGAAGTTGTAGTCCAAATGTAGAGTTGTAATAGAAATGCATGGAAGTTGTAGTCCAAATGTGGAGTTGTAATCTAAATGCATGGGAGTTGGAATAGAAATACATGGAAGTTGTAGTCCAAATGTAGAGTTGTAATAGAAATGCATGGAAGTTGTAGTCCAAATGTGGAGTTGTAATCTAAATGCATGGGAGTTGGAATAGAAATACATGGAAGTTGTAGTCCAAATGTAGAGTTGTAATAGAAATGCATGGAAGTTGTAGTCCAAATGTGGAGTTGTAATCTAAATGCATGGGAGTTGGAATAGAAATACATGGGAGTTGTAGTCCAAATGTGGAGTTGTAATAGAAATGCATGGAAGTTGTAGTCCAAATGTGGAGTTGCAATCGAAATGCATGGGAGTTGTAGTCCACATGTGGAGTTGTAATCGAAATGCATGGGAGTTGTAGCCCAAATGTGGAATTGTAATCCAAATGCATGGGAGTCATAGTCCACATGTGGAGTTGGGTGCCATGGAACAAAAACAGTGGTTTATTTCCATGAGCAGCATGGAAATCAACCTCTGCTACGCTATGGAACCCACTGCCTGCTACCGATGCCCTTTTGCAGAGTTTGTGGTGAAGATGCTTGACTCAGCGCGGTATTTCGTTGTGGCTTTCGAGGGAGAGCTAGCTGTCTGGCTGACTCAAATGACAGAGAAATTTGACAGAGAAAACACACTTGTTCCAACTCACAAAGTGAAGCCCAAGGTGATATATGGAGCAGGTGATGTGCGTAAGGCCTCATCACCTGAGAAATGCTTTCCCTTCAAAAATAACTCAATTGTTGGAAAGAGGTGGAAGTCCGATGGTACGAGGTCAGGTGAAGAAGGGGGATGCAGTCTAATTCCAAAGCCACAAGAGCATGCTTCTTCCATTTGGGCAACAGGTGAGCTTGCAGAAGATAGACACCTTTGTTGAGCATGTGTTAGGGATTCCTTGTCTTCGGAAGAGGAAGGGGAGCAGGGAAGTGCTCAGGAATTGGAGGAGAAGAATCAGACGATGAGGTTGTGCAAGTGCCCACATTTGTAGAGAGAATAAAGGAGACAGAGCACAATTGGTGTTCATCTGCTAAAAACGCTGAGCTAATTGGGAGACACCCGGGCACCTCCTGCATGAGGAATTCAGGGCTATAAATCAGAAGCTTTCGCTGGTAACAATGACTGATACTGATGTTTACACTCCAATTGAACCTGCTAAGGACTTAGTGATCATTGCCCGTTGTCCGTTTACACTCCAATTGAACCTGCTTTGTGTCTGCTGCTAAGGACTTAGTGATCATTGCCCGTTGTCTGATGGAAGACTGCTGTTTCTTTCGGGACTTTGTAAGAGACTTTAATTTGCGAAACCTGCTTTGTGTCTGCTGCTAAGGACTTAGTGATCATTGCCCGTTGTTTGATGGAAGACTGCTGTTTCTTTTGGGACTTTGAAGGGTAACTCAGGACAGCATGCCACATTATTTATTATTGTTGTTGTTGTTGTTGTTGTTGTTATTATTATTATTATTATTTATTTACAGTATTTATATACCACCTTTCTCACTCCTGGGGAGCCGTTCAGCAGTGGAACTCTCTGCCCTGGAGTGTGGTGGAGGCTCCTTCTTTGGAAGCTTTGAAACAGAGGCTGGATGGCCATCTGTCAGGGGTGCTTTGAATGCAATATTCCTACTTCTTGGCAGAATAGGGTTCGACTGGATGGCCCATGAGGTCTCTTCCAACTCTAGGATTCTATGATTCTATGATTTCTAAAGAGACGAAAGGAGACAGAGCACAGTTGGCGTTCAGCTGCTAAAAACGCTGATCTAATTGGGAGACACCCTAGCACCTCCTGTGTGGGGAATTCAGGGCTATAAATCCCATGGCCCATGAGGTCTCTTCCAACTCTAGGATTCTATGATTCTTTTCCCGAGCATTTTGGAGGAGAGGTCCTCCACCTGTACTTGGGCAGCTGAAGACGTGATATCAGCCTTGTTTTCTCATGCAGCATAGTATAACATTTCTGGCATTTCTGGTTTGACAAGTACAGCATTGAACTTGGAACAAGAGAGATTTCCATATTAATCGTGCCCTAAGGCATCGGACAGGGCGCGGAGAGTAGAAAAAGAGTCCTTTTATTCCATTTTGAAAAGAAGCAAGACGTGGATTCATTTTATAAACTGGCTCAAGACTTGCTGCTCCCTGGATTCTCTAGCATGGAGCCCTGGCAGTTGAAAATTGGTGTCAAACTCCAATCGTTCGACAGTGTAGACGCAGCCTTGGATGCAGAAATGAAGAAGCCGCTTTCTGGTAACGTCACCACCAAGGTTTTCTCAAGTGCATCGCTCATTCGGCGCATTCTGGAATGATGTGTCTGAGAAAGTGACTCGAAGCAGCCTGATCTGGATAGACGAGAAATGTGTCACTCCCCAAAACAAGGAGTCAATTCAGTTCTGGGATTATGATGGTTCGTGCAAAAGACAATGCGGGCATCAGAGAAAACGCTCAGAGCAAAGCGTCTCAAATGAGTGGCTGCGGAAAAACAAAGTCGCATGAAATCAAACAACGTCAGATTTGGGAATTGAAGCAGAGATGCCTCATATTTATTTATTTACTACACTTATATACCATACATTTTAACACACAAATCCTCACTAGCCTAGATCAGTGTTTCTCAACCTGGGGGTCGGGACCCCGGGGGGGGGGTCACGAGAGGGTTTCAGAGGGGTTGCCAAAGACCATTAGAAAACACATATTTTGTTATGGTCTTAAGAATCCCTTTGGCATAGTTGTTTGGGTTCACAGTGCTCTCTAGATGTAGGTGAACTACAACTCCCCTAAATCACTGTCAGTTCATCCCAAATCTCTCCAGTATTTTCTGTTGGTTATGGGGGTTCTGTGTAGGAAGTCTGGCCCATTTCTATCCTTGGTGTGATTCAGAGCGCTATTTGATTGTAGGTGAACTATAAATCCCAGCAACTCCAACTCCCAAATATCAAGGTCTATTTTCCCCAAACTCCACCAGTATTCACATTTGAGCACATTGAGTATCCGTGCCAAGTTTGGTCCAGATCCATCATTGTTTGAGTCCACAGTGCTCTCTAGATGTTGATGTACCACAACCCCAAAACCCAAAGTCAATGCCCACCAAACCCTTCCAGTATTTTCTGTTGATCATGGGAGTTCTGTGTGCCAAGTTTGGTTCAGTTCCATCGTTGGTGGGGTATAGAATGCTCTTTGATTGTAGATGAACTATAAATCCCAGCAACGACAACTCCCAAGTATCAAGGTCTATTTTCCTCAACTCCACCAGTGTTCACATTTGGGCATATGGAGTATTCATGCCAAGTTTGGTCCAGATCCATCATTGTTTGAGTCCACAGTGCTCTCTGGATGTAGGTGAACTACAACTCCAAAACCCAAGGTCTATGCCCACCAAACCCTTCAAGTATTTTCTGTTGGCAAGTTCTGTGTGGCAAGTTTGGTTTAATACCATCATTGGTGGAGTTCAGAATGCTCTTTGGTTGTAGCTGAACTATAACTCTGAACAACTACAATTCCCAAATGACAATCCACCCCAACCCCACTAGTATTCAAATTTGGGCGTATGGAGTATTTGTACCAAATTTGGTCCAGTGAATGAAAATACATCCTGAATATCAGATATTTACAACACGATTCATAACAGTAGCAAAGTTATAGTTACATAGCAGCGAAAATAATGTTATGGTTGGAGGGTCACCACAACATGAGGAACTGTATTAAGGGGTTGCGGCATTAGCAAGGTTGAGAAACACTGGCCTAGAGTGATGTTTTGACCTATGAACAGTGCAAAAGAGGCCTCTTTGCTCTCTAAACCAGTTCTAACAGCATGGCTGTACCTTGTGGCTCAGTGCCTCAGCCTGAGTGCCTTTGCCTTCTGCCTCAGCCTGAGTGTCTTTGCCTGCGTGCTCTTCTCCGCGTTGGGAGATTGCTTTGGGTTCATTCCCTTGTGTGCTTTTTATTCCTGGTACTGTATGTTTGGCTTCAAGAAGAGAGAGGGGGAGAGAGAGCAAGATAAAGAGACTGGAATTACAGTATGATGTAAATGATGCTGTTTTGCCTTACTGTTACACTATCTGCTATCTGGCCACAGTGGTCCACGCTCTTGCTACATCCCGAATAGATTATTGCAATGCACTCTACATGGGGTTGCCTTTGAAGACTGTTCAGAAATGCCAACTACTCCAACGGGCGACAGCTAGATTAAGGTACTCACTGGAGCATCATACAGGGAGCATACCACCCCTGTTATGTCAGCTCTACTGGCTGCTGTTCCAGTTCTGAGCACAATTCAAAGTGCTGGTCTTGACCTATAAAGCCCTGTACAGTTCCAGCCCAGTGTACTTGTCTGAACGTATCTTCACTTGTCCATACTTGTCCGAACGTCCCACCTCAAAGTCTAAGATCTTCTGGGGAGGCCCTGCTCTTGACCCTGCCTCTGTCGCAAATGCGCTTGGCGGGGACGAGGAACAGGGTCTTCTCGGTGGTGGCCCCCCACTTGTGGAATTCACTCCCTAGTGAAATTAGGTTATCCACCTCTCTCCTTTTCTTCAGAAAGAAGTTGAAAATGTGGTTGTGGGTCCAGGCCACATGCTGACAATGACAATGGCAATGATGACAATCGCTATGGAAATTGACAATGTACAAGCTTCTGATAGAGTCTCTGGTCCATAACACAAATAAAGTTCTTTATACTTCCTTCTTTGCTTCCATGCTGGGCAGATAAACAGCTTCGCTCTCACAGAGCCTCCTTTCACACCAAAGTTTCACAAGAGCTTCACGCAGTAGCTTTATACATGACAGTCTTCACACGCTGTGGCCTTCAACCTGGGGCTTCTCTCCCCGAAGCTTCTCACACTAGGCCTTTTCATACTGAGGCCTACTAACACTGAGGCCTACCTCACAATGAGGCCTCACACAGACTGAGGCATTGTAGCCACTTAACCATCTCAGTGCTTGACTCACATTTTGTAATTCAAAATACCTAGTTCGTTTTAAATATTTCTGACACCAAGCACTGCCTAGCTCTGAATAGGTTATACATTATTTGTTATTATAGATCTTGATCCCTTTCCCCCAAACGCTGAAAGACTAGACCTTCTAGACCATGGGGAAAGGTGCCTTTTTGGACTGTCACTCCCAAAATCCCCAGCTGACAAGGAATCCCAGGTGCCACAGCTTCTCATACTGAGGCCTACTAACACTGAGGCCTACCTCACAATGAGGCCTCTCACCAACTGAGGCACTGTACTCACTTAACCTTTTCAGTGCTTGTTTCACATTTTGTAATTCAAAATACCTATTTCATTTTTAATATTTCTGACACCAAGCACTGCCACAGCCTCTCATACTGAGGCCTACTAACACTGAGGCCTACCTCACAATGAGGCCTCACACAGACTGAGGCATTGTACCTACTTAACCATCTCAGTGCTTGACTCACATTTTGTAATTCAAAATAACTAGTTCATTTTTAATATTTCTGATGCCAAGCACTGCCTAGCTCTGAGTATGTTATATATTATTTTTATTATAGATCTTGACCCCAAACGCTGAACGACTAGACCTTCCAGAGCATGGGGAAAGGTGCCTTTTTGGACCGTCACTCCCAAAATCCCCAGCTGACAAGGAATCTCAGGTGCCACAGCTTCTCATACTGAGGCCTACTAACACTGAGGCCTACCTCACAGGATTGACACAATTCCTTAGGCAACCTGAAGGCCCATATGCATTGAATGTTCTGTATTATCTAGGGAAGGGCAGCTTACAATGTGTCTCTCGTTGCTTGGCTTGACTCTGCTCAATATCAGGTACAATTTGGGTAATTCATTTACTTTTCCAGCAAAGTCAAATGAGTCAGATAGGTCAAAGATGCCTGGGGGATCTCCTTGTCCTGGGCTTGCTTTCCTTTCCCGCAAGGACTGACTTCCTGTGATTCATGCAGAAGGACAGGATCTGGACTCAGGAAACAAGTCGAATAACCAAGCAATGTGTGTTTTTTTTTCTTTTAATCATAATTGTTGGAGAGGGAAGAATGGCAGCATGCTTCTGGCGTTGTCTTAAGAGGCGAGAGCTGTTCAACAGTGGAACTCTCTACCTCAGGAGTCTAGTGGAGGCTCCTTCCTCGGACGCTGGATAGCTCTTTAATTGTGCTTTACCTGCATGGTAGGGGGATGGACTAGATGGCCCACATGGCCACTTCCAACTCCAATATTCTATGATTCTGTGAGTCTTCATATCCCAAAAGGCAACCAATCCCATCTCTGATTGTGGGAGCTAAGCAGTTCTAGCCTTTCAGCATTTGGGAAAAGTGCCTTTGCCTTCTGCCTCAGCCTGCGTGTCTTTGCCTGCGTGCTCTTCTCCGCTTTGGGAGATTGCTGTTCACTGATAAAGTTTGGGTTCATTCCTTTGTGTGCTTTTTATTCCAGGTACTGTATGTTTGGCTTCAAGAATAGAGAGGGGGAGAGAGAGCAAGATAAAGAGATTGGAATTACAGTACAATGTAAATGATGCTGTTTTGCCTTACTGTTCCACTGGCTGTTATCTGGCCACAGTGGTCCACGCTCTTGCTACATAGAATCATAGAGTTGGAAGAGACCTCATGGGCCATCCAGTCCGCCCGGGTCAGCCCTAGTTAGGATTTGGATGGGAGACCACCAACTAATCCCAGATGAGAATTTAATCTTACATTCCATGTAGGATCTGTGCAAAGCAACTTTGGTTCATAAAATCTGGGTACGTTGAGGTATCTTTGATCTTTGTGGGAAATCCCATTTGGAATGAAGTCTTAGGACTTGTTGGTCACAAACAACAAGGTTTACATAAGGTTCTGGGTTCAAATCCTGCCTAGGAAGTTTACTAGACAGAACAATGGTCAGATATCATAAAGAATTGTTTGTTTTGGGGGGTCAGTGTGGCTTGATGTTCTATATCCCAGGAATCCCAGGTCTCGGCGGTGGCCGGGAGAGCTTTTGCACAATTAAAACTTGTGCGCCAGCTGCGCCCGTACCTTGGAAGTCGGATCTGGCCATGGTGGCCCACGCTCTTGTTTCATCCCAATTAGATTACTGCAACGCATTCTACGTGGGGTTGCCTTTGAAGACTGTTCGGAAACTCCAACTAGTCCAGCGAGAGGCAGCCAGATTGCTCACCGGAGTGTCATACAGGGAGCACACCACCCCCCTGTTGTGTCAGCTCCACTGGCTGCCAATCCAATTCCGAGCACAATTCAAATTGCTGGTCTTGACCTACAAAACCCTATACGGTTCCGGCCCAGTGTATCTGTCCGAACGGATCTCCCTCTACGTCCCACCTCGAAGTCTAAGATCTTCTGGGGAGGCCCTGCTCTCGACCCCGCCTCTATCACAAGTGAGACTGGCAGGGACGAGGAGCAGGGCCTTCTCGGTGGTGGCCCCTCACCTGTGGAACTCACTCCCCGGGGAAATTAGAACAGCGACATCCCTCCTTTCCTTCAGGAAAAAACTGTCAACATGGATTTGGGACCAGGCATTCGGACAATCGGGCAGATAAAGAAGGATTTTGACGATGGACAGGAATTTTCTACTGAGCTTGAGATTAGTTTTTTATTGATTGTGTTTTTACTTCGATTGATTGTGTTATATACTGACCGTTTTAACTGTGATAATTGTTTGATTGCTGTTTTATATGTATATGTATTCTATGTAGGCATCGAATTGTGCCTTTTTGTAAGCCGCCCTGAGTCCCCCCTCGGGGGTTGAGAAGGGCGGGGTAAAAGTACCCGAAATAAATAAATATAAGTTTACTATGGGAAGTGTGCAGCAAGTTCCAACTTCGATTGCTGACATAAAAATTAAGAAATATGGGAAAAGACCTACCAGTTGTTACTGGGATAGACAGAGAAAAAAAACAAACAAATGTATTTGCTTATATGTTTCATAGGGCGACTGGATGCAAAATACGGTGGTGGAGTTTATTGTGGTCCTGTATTTTTTTAATCTTTTGCCTGAAAGGAAGTGAAAGTTTTGAGTGAAACAAGGGATTAAGATCAAAGTACGATAAAGAACGATGAGGAAGTGAGATAATAAAGTCTTATTATTAGTCTGGCTAGAAAATACCAGTGTGTTGAATCAACATTCAAAGCTTGCTTCATGGGTCTGCTTGACTTGCTACTAATGGCCCTTCCACACAGCCATATAACATAGAATAGTGGTTCTCAACTAGTGGGTCGCGACCCCTTTGGGGGTCGAATGGCCCTTTCACAGGGGTTGCGTAACACCATCTGAAAACATATATTTCCAATGGTCTTAGGAATTGAGATACCACTAAACTAATAATAATAATAATAATAATAATAATCCTTTATTTATACCCCGCTAACATCTCCCGAAGGACTCGGTGCAGCTTACAAGAGGCCAAGGCCCAACACATCAATAAAACAAAAGCATAACAAATACAACAATAAATAAACTCATAAAACAAGCAATAAACATTAAAACAATAGCAATAAACATTAGACAATAACACCACGACGCATTTAAAACTAAGGCCGGGCCAAATGTAATGATTAAAATTTAAAAAATGCTGAGCATGACAGGTGAGATGGATAGGTTTTTGGAGATAGGTGCGGTGTGCAGACAATCTTAAATCTCTAGTAAAGTGCATTTGGGACATGATGCTAGGAGTTTCCTATTCTGGGAAGGCACACTGGAACAACCACGTCTTCAAGCTCTTCCTAAAGACTGCCAATGTTGGGGCTTGTCTGATGTCCTTGGGGAGAGAGTTCCAGAGTCGGGGGGCCACCACGGAGAAGGCCCTGTCCCTCGTCCCCACCAATCGCGCTTGCGACGCAGGTGGGATCGTGAGCAGGGCCTCTCCAGATGATTGGAGAGATCGTGTGGGTTCATATACGGAGATGCGGTCACGCAGGTAGGCGGGTCCCAAACTGTTTAGGGCTTTGTAGGTAAGCACCTGCATCTTGAATTGGGACCGGAAAATGAACGACATCCAATGGAGCTCCTTGAACAGGAGGGTTGACTTTTCCCTGTAAGGAGCACCAGTTAACAACCTGGCCACCATCCGTTAGACCAGTTGGAATTTCCGGGCCGTTTTCAAGGGCAGCCCCATGTAGAGCGCATTACAGTAGTCCAATCTGGAGGTGACTAAGGCATGGACCACCCTGGCCAGATCCGCCTTCATGAGGTACGGTCGCAGTTGGTGCACAAGTCTCAATTGTGCAAAAGCCCTCCCGGCCACCGCCGACGCCTGAGCTTCAAGCGTAAGTGATGAATCCACCCAAACTGCGGACCTGTGACTTCAGGGGGAGTGTAACCCCGTCCAGCACAGGTTGCCACCCTATATCCCGATCCAGTTTACGATCGACCAGAAGGACCTCTGTCTTGTCGGGATTAATCTTCAGCTTGTTCATCCTCATCTAGACAGCCACAGCGGCCAGGCACTCGTCCAGCACCCGAGGGGCTTCCTTGGAATTAGGTGGAAAGGAGTAGTAGAGTTGTGTGTCATCTGCATAGAGATGGCACCCAACTCCAAAACTCCGGATAACATCTCCCAGCGGTTTTATGTAGATGTTTCCCACCCCCTTCACTTCCCAGAGGCCTCTTCTTCTTTGGAGGCAGGTGGTTATTGTATGTCAGCCTGTGATTCTGTCTGATGTTCATGATGGAAATGAGGATGATGTTCCTGATGGTGGGACTGGGTCTGTTGGCAGTGGGGATGAGGGCTTGTCTGGGCCTGAGTTAAGCTCAGACGAGAAGCCTGAGCAGATTCACAAGGCCACATTCCTGGGGGAGGCCCTTCACAGTCTTTCTCAGAGCAACTCTCTGAAGATGATTTGTCAGGTGCAGAAGTTAATGAGAGTCAAGTTAATGAGAGCGCAGCTAGAAAACAAGGCTTTTGTAAACAGCGACAGAGTGCTCAGGCGCAAAGATGCTCAGACGAGAAGCCTGAGCAGATTCACAAGGCCACATTCCTGGGGGAGGCCCTTCACAGTCTTTCTCAGAGCAACATTGTTTTTAGAGTTTTATTGTTTTGCTTGATGTTTTATTATTTGCTTATGAGTTTTACTGTTATATTTGTATGTTGTTGTTGGTGGCAGTCTTGGCCTTTGTAAGCCGCATCGAGTCCTTCGGGAGATTTTGCGGTGTATAAATAAAGTTAATAATAATAATTAATAATAAGAAGAAGATCAGTTCGTTTACAGGAAAAGAAAGATAAAAAACCTTTATCTGTCGGAGGAGCCTGAAAACGTGCTTGTTCCAGTGTGCCTTCCCAGAATAAGGAAAACTCTTACCTATATGCCCTCAAATGCACTTTAATATTGATTTAGGATTGTCTGCACGCCCTCATCTTTCTTGAAAACCCTATCCTAGTTTACCCTACTTAGTTCATGCCCAGCATTATTTAAAATTTTAATTATTACATTTGGCCTGGCCATAGGTTTTTAAATGCTTGTATGTTATTGTTATTGTTACTGTTTATTGCTTATTGTGTATTTTTTTTGTTTTTGAGTTTTATTTTAACTGTTTTGTATTGATTATTTTTTATTGCCTTCGTTTATTGATGTATTGATGTATTACTGATGTAAGCCGCACCAAGTCCCTTGGGGAGATGGTAGCGGGGTACAAATAAAGTTTTATTATTATTATTATTATTATTATTATTATTATTATTATTATTACTAGCCGTCCCCTGCCTCGCGTTGCTGTGGCCCACATGGGGGTTCTGTGTGGAAGGTTTCGCCCAATTCCATCATTGGTGGGGTTCAGAATACTCTGTGATTGTAGGTGAACTATAAATCCCAGCAACTACAACTCCCAAATGACAAAATCAATTTATTTGAGTGAAGGACATACATTGGGTTGTTAGGTGTATTGTGTCCAAATTTGGTGTCAATTCGTCCAGTGGTTTTTGAGTTCTGTTAATCCCACAAACGGACATTACATTTTTATTTATATAGATTATTATTATCTGGTGGTAAGGTCAAGAGAAATGCTTTCTTTTGGTTTTGGGATATGGAAAAGCTTTATATTAATTCATGGAAAAGTGTTGCCTCAGTTGGGTCAATGTTGGAATTTCATGATGGTCTTGCTTTCAAGTGCTCTTAGTTTCGTGTGCCATTTTTTTTGCCAAGCTCCTGATTTTTCATGCTGCCTTGTTTCATGGATTCTTGTGCCTTGTTTCAGGGATTGTTGTTCCAATGGAGCTTATTTCGACTTGAAGCTCATGGACTATTCTTTGTTTTGGAAACTTTCTTGTTTTGCTAATTTTACTGCTTTGCCTACATATTTCTTCAATAAACTGCTTGCTGATTTTACCAAGTGCTCTTAGTTTTGTGTGCCAATTTTTTTGCCAAGCTCCTGATTTTTCATGCTGCCTTGTTTCATGGATTCTTGTGCCTTGTTTCAGGGATCGTTGTTCCAATGGAGCTTATTTTGCCTTGAAGCTCATGGACTATTCTTTGTTTTGGAAACTTTATTGTTTTCTTCAATAAACTGCTTGCTGGTATTGTGTTTAAGATAAGAGGTGTTCCTGTTCTGGTGTATGACAGTGGTAATGTCACCCAGTCCAACCCCCTCCAGCCCCTCTTCTATTTTAAGAGGAAGAGATGGGAGTGATGGAGGTGCAGTTTGCTTTGGAGCCAAGAGGGAAGAGAAAAGGAGAAAGAGGTGGAGGTGGAAATGGAGGTGAGAAGGGAGAAGGTGGGGCTGGAGAAGAGGGGCTAAGGGGAAGGACAGGGCTTAGTGGAGTGGCCTCTCCATGGCCACATCTCAGCGAGAAAGAGAAGTACAATGAAAATATATCCTGCATTTCAGATATTTACATTATGATTCATAACAATGGCAAAATTGCAGTTATGAAGTAGTAATGAAAACAGTGTTATGGTTGTGGGTCACCACAACATAAGGAACTGTATTAAAAGAGTTGTGGCACTAGGAAGGTTGAGGACCTCTGTGCTGGTATGGCTGTACCAGGAGCTCCAAATTTATTTGCTTTGTATTAAATGTTTGCTTTCAGCCCTGGGTTTCAGGGACTCTGCAGATAGGTGGCTTCCTTTGGTTGCAGTCATAGGGCAAGTCACCTGTCCATCATTGTTAAGTTTTGGTTCTGCCCCTTGTTCAGAGCAATTGGGAAGGGAAGGGAGCCAATTTTACTTAGTCTCAGCAAGGAAAGCGAATGTACAGGATGTGTGCAAGCTTCCCCTGTACAAAAGCTTCAACCCTTAAGACTTTCTGGGGGAAACAGTCTTAAGAGCATCAAGACTTTCCGGGGGAAAACAGTCTTAAGAGTCTCCAAAGATTTCCAGGGAAACAACCCTAAAGACCAAAGAACTCCAGCTGGAGAATATCTAAACCTTTACTGGTAGTTCCACTTGGTGCTTCGAGACGCAGTTCGACCTGGTAGTGGAACCCACATCAGTAAGGATTAGATTACAGTAAGACGGGGAAAAGTTAAAAAGGGAAATTTCCATTTAAAGTAAAGAAGAAGTTATTGAAGACAGTTGCCTGTCCTTCGTGGGCAAGATTAGGAAGCCACCAGTTGCATAAAGCTTGGAAGCATTTGTTTAGCTTTATTGAAGACAAGAGAAGTTTCTGTTTGATTGTTCATTAATAAAAGACTTTGTTATACTTCACAAGCCATCTAAAGATCATTTGTGGTGGAAAACCTCTGAGAACTTCTCCTTGGGCCCAGCGTGCGACAGAACAACCTCTGATCTAGAATATCTAGGTAGATAACCCACAATATCTGCTTTGAACTGGGTTCTCTGAGTCCACACTGCCATATAATCCAGCTCAGTGTGGTAAGTAATAAGATCTAGGGCAGTGGTTCTCAACCTTCCTAATGCCGTGACCCCTAATACAGTCCCTCATGTTGTGGTGACCCCCAACCATAACATTGTTTTTGTTAGGTTCTTGTGGGTTTTTTCGGGCTATAGGGCCATGTTCTAGAGGCATTTCTCCTGACGTTTCGCCTGCATCTATGGCAAGCATCCTCAGAGGTAGTTGTTTTTGTTGCTACTTCATAACAGTCATTTTACTACTGTTATAAATCATAATGTAAATATCAGATATGCAAGATGTATTTTCATTCACTGGACCAAACTGGGCACAAATACCCAATGCACCCACATGTAAATGCTAGTGGGGTTGGGGGAGGATTGATTTTGTAATTTGGGAGTTGTAGTTGCTGGGATTTATAGTTCACCTATAATCAAAGAGCATTCTGAACTCCACCGGCGATGGATTTGAACCTAATTTGCCACACAGAACGCCCATGACCAACGGAAAACACTGGAAGGGTTTGGTGGGTATTAAACTTGAGTTTGGGAGTTGTAGTTCACCTATATCCAGAGAGTACTGTGGACTCACGCAATGGTGGATCTGGACCAAACTTGGCACAAATGCTCAATATGCGCAAATGTGAACACTGGTGGAGCCTGGGGAAAACAGACCTTGACTTTTGGGAGCTGCAGTTGCTGGGAATTATAGTTCATTACAATCAAAGAACATTCTGAACTCTACCAACGATAGAATTGGCTCAAACTTCCCACATGGAATCCCCATGACCATCAGAAAATACTGTGTTTTCTGATGGTCTTTGGCGACCCCTCTGACACCCCTTCACGACCTCCTCAGGGGTCCCGACCCCCCAGGTTGAGAAACACTGATCTAGGGCCATATAATTCAACATTCGGAAGTGATTTTTCTTAGAAGTTGATGGCGTACATCGCTAAGCAGACATGCTTCAAAGCCAGCAGCTTGTGCAAAGCCCAGGCGGAGATATTTGCTCAAGGTGTGCGCCTTTTGTTGTGTCGTAATGCCTTTTATCTTTCGTATTTCACCTTGCTTTCCTTTCTGTTGCTTTTCTCACTCTCCTTGTCAGTAATAATCCATTAAGGAAGTGGGAAAGAATGTAATTATTGCATAGTATCTTCTGACTTCTAACGCTTCTGTCTGGAAACGCTTTGGAGAAAATGCCATTGAAACTCAATAGGAACTATGAACTTTCAATGCAAAAATGGATGGGATTAGGATTAGTTTTGGTCCCTTTGAGGCCCCTTCTTCACCGCCATATAATCCAGATGATCAAAGCACATAATGTGACTTATCTGCTTTGAACTGGATTATCTGAGTCTACACTGCCATATAATCCAGATGATAAAGCAGATAATTTGGATTTATATAGTTGTGTAGAAGGGGACCGTGGTGGCACAGTAGGTTAAACCGGCAAGCTGCAGAACTTGCTGATTGGAAAGTCAGCAGTTTGAATCCGGGGAATGGGGTGAGCTCCTGTTGTTAGCCCCAGCTTCTGCCAACCTAGCAGTTCAAATACATCAAATGTGAGTAGATCAATGGGTACCACTTTGGTGGGAAGGTAACAGTGCACCATACAGTCATGCTGGCCACATGACCTTGGAGGAGTCTATGGACAATGCCAGCTCTTTGGCTTAGAAATGTAGATGAGCCCCACCTCCCAGAGTTGGACGCGACTAGACTTAATGTCAGGGGAAACCTTTACCTTTACTTAGAAGCGGACTGCGATAATAGGGATTTGGTGTTCGGTGCATCTACTACACTGTAGAATTAATGCAGTTCGATACCACTTGGATTGCCATAGAATCAATGCTATGGAAACCCAAGAGTCATAGTTTGGTAAGGCGTTGGCACTCCTTGACGTCTAAGGACCTTTGTGGAACTATAACTCCCAGGATTCCATAGCATTTGGCCATGGCAATTGAAAGTGACGTCAAACTGCTTTCATTCTACCACGTAGGTGCACTCTTTGGCAGAGAAAACCTTGCAAAACTACAGCTCCCAGGATCCCATAGCATTGAGCCATGGTAGGGAAAGGGGTGTCAAACTGCATTCATCATACAGCGTGGATGCATTCATCACCTATTTGATTCGATTTGTTCCCATTACTTCTATATACATTTCTTCTTTTTTCTCCAACACTTGTACGGGCAAGCTATGCATTTCTTACCCAAGACCAACTGTAAAATATTACATGTTTAGATGCAATCCAGATTGTACATTGAGCAACTTGGAAAGGAATTGGAAAAGCAGCGAGGCTGTAAACAACCATATGGCGGTTGGGAAGCGAGGGAGGGTTTTGCTTCTCCCACAATGCGACTGGTGGATCCAGATTTGCAGAGAGACATCCTTGCCGTCGGAAATGAAACTGGGGCAGGAATTGGCAGGTTGCTTGGCAAAAAACATACTCGGTTTCCTTAACTTCTCACTTTCTCCATTGAGCCGGATAATTATAAAAGTGAAAAACAAAATCTTTCTGGGCAAGTTTCATCTTTAGGAATGGTCTCCTTTGGAGAAACTCCACTCAGAACACAGCTTGCATTGACATTGTAGAAGCATACGAGAAGTATACATTGCAGAAGCATACAAGAAGCTTGGCCTGTCATTAAACATTGAGAAAACTAAAGTGCTCTTCCAGCGGTCACCAGCCAATCCCTCTCCAATGCCAGAGATACAGCTTAATGGTGTAACATTAGAAAATGTTGACCATTTCTGCTCCCTTGGCAGCTACCTCTCCACCAAAGTCAGCATCGACATCGAAATACAACACTGCCTGAGCTCTGTGAGTGCAGCATTTTTCCGAATGAAGCAGAGAGTGTTTCAGGACCAGGACATCCGTAGGGATACCAAAGTGCTTGTTTATAGAGCTATTGTCCTCCCAACCCTGCTATACGCCTGCGAGACGTGGACTGTCTACAGATGTCACATGCAACTCCTGCAACGATTCCATCAGCCTGGCCTCTGTTGCCTGGAAGCATCCTCTGTGGAATAATGTCCAGGGTGGGAGAAAGAACCCTTGTCTGTTGAGGCAGGTGTGGATGTTGCAATTAGCAAGCTTGAGCAGCCATGAAGTTGCACAGTCAATCAGTGAGGGTTAGGCTTGGGCGATCAAGAAAAAAATTGGTTCTAAACTCGTTTCGTTTCTAGGGTGCGCTAGCGTTTCTAAATTCTGAGGACTTCCGAAATTTAAGATTTCAAAATTTCGAAATTTCCGAAATTTCGTAAATTATGAATCGATTCGTTAATGGCAGACGCGATTGCGCAATATGCTAAAAAAAAACCTCCAAATGGGACAGGAGGAACTTCTGAAGCTTCCCTCTCCCTCTGTTGTTGACTGTTGGTGTGATAAAGCAAACAACAACTATATTATATTATATTATTATAACATTATTATATTATATTGTTGTATATTATATTATAATATTATTATATTATATTATTGTATATTATATTATATTATTGTATATTATATTATGTTATTGTATATTATATTATATTATTATTATATTATATTACTTTATATTATAATGTATTATATTATATGTATATTATATTATAATATAATAATATAGTAATAAAATATATAATATATACAATAGGGCTGGGCGGTTTCATTTCGTTAATTCGTAATTCGTTAATAATTTGTTAATTTTTTAAATTACAAAACGATAACGAACCATTCTGGAGCATTTTTTTAAAAAAACGAATTTTTTAAATACGTTTTGTAAATGCTTCGTATTTCGTTATTGTATTCGTTTCGTTATTGTTTTGAGGTCGTTTCGTTATTATTTCCGCATGTCTGGGGCAAGTTTTATGGTTGTTTTTTGTTTAATTAGTGAAAAAAAATTATAATATCACACCAACAGTCAACAACAGAGGGAGAGGGAAGCTTCAGAAGTTTTTGGAGGTTTTTTAGCGTATTTCGCAGTCGCGTCCGCCATTAACGAATCGATTCGTTAATGTTTTGTAATTTTTTTCACATTTACGAAATTTCGTAAATATCGAACTTTTTAAAAGGAAAATTTTGTAATTATTTTAAATAACAAAACGCAAAAACCCCCAAAAAACGAATCGATTTTAGAAACAAATTTTTCCATTGTTACCCAGGCCTAATATACAATACTATAATATAATAGTATTATAATAATATAATATAATATAATATTATTATATTATATATTATATTATAGTATTGTATATTAGAGTGAGGCAAGAAGAAGCATGAGGAAAGAGGAGGGAAGCAGCAGAGCAAAGGGACCGGAAGTGGGGTCAATGCGAGATTGTAAAACTTGCACCAGACATATGAAAATAATTACGAAATAATTACGAAAATTGGAAAAATTGTTTCAATTCTTAATTACTCCTCACACTATTCCTGCATGGTTCGATATTGGATCGTAAGCTAATTTAAATACGAATTAATAACAAATTACGAAATTAACGAACTGGGTCGCCCAAGCCTAGTGAGGATATCTGCAAAAAGGTAGCCTGGCCTTTGTTGCTTGGAGGTACCCTCTGTTTGGGAGGTGTTGACTGTTAGCTGTCTGGAATTACTGGCCCTGCCCATTGTGATTTATTTTCTGTGTTTAAATTGTTGTGATTTTACGTTGTTTGATGTGCTTATTTACGGTATATTGTTTCTAGTATTTTATTTTTATATTTATTGTCGTTGTATGTTGTTTGTTTGCATTGCTATATTGTTGGGCTTGGCCTCATGTAAGCTGCCCCGAGTCCCCTTGGGGAGATGGTGGCAGGGTATAAATAAAGTTTTATTATTATTATTATTCAACATGGCCACACAGCTCAAAATACTCACCACAACCCTGTACCTAATGCAGTTTGGCACCACTTCAACTGTTGCGGGAGTTGTCGTTTGATGAGGTACCCGTCCTATTTTGCAGAGAATATTAAAGACCTTCCAAAAGTAAAATGCTGTATGGGTTACATAGCATTGAGCCATGGCAGTTCAAGTGGTGCCAAACCGCATTCCTTATTCAGTGCGAACACAGTCTCCGTTGCCTTTTCTCCAGCTGTCTCTCATAACAGTTGTTTTGGAAGGACGTCTGACCACCGTAGCCTTGCAAAATCAGCCGTTTTGGACACAGAGAGTTCCCGAAGTGTTCCCTGCTTTGCAGAACAGTTGTTGTGGTTGCCACACCTCACTGTTCATTTGGATACAGGTGTTTCTTGAGAAAACGCCTGTGGATACTGCAAGGAATTCCCATTTATTTCTGCCAAGGCAGCAAACGAAAGCCGAGTGTTCATCGGAGCGCATGGCAGAAAGTTGGAAGTCCTTCGGAAGCAGAATTTTCACCTGGAGTTGACGCATATGCTTGGGGTGGATTGCAGCCGAAGGGAATCGAGAGAGGTATCATTTTCCTTTGGGTAAGGTACGAGTTGGATCATGCTTGCTGAATCCCAACAAGCTCACGGCTGTTGTGGCTAAACTGAAAATGAAAAATGACAGAGAGGTATTTATTTATCATGTCAGGAGCAAAGCAAACCAGTTGTATCGCATTAAAAAACAAACAAACAATTTTTTTCCAGACTTGGTATTCTATTAAATGTCCTTTGACCAGTATCTGGCCACTTAGAGTGCTTCTGGTGTTGCTGCAAGAAGGTCCTCCGTTGTGCATGTGGCAGGGCTCAGGTTGCATTGCAGCAGGTGGTCTGTGGTTTGCTCTTCTCCGCACTCGCATGTCGAGGATTCCACTTTGTGGCCCCATTTCTGAAGGTTGGCTCTGCATCTCGTGGTGCCAGAGCACAGTCTGTGCAGCGCCTTCCAAGTCACCTAGTTTTCTGTGTGCTCAGGAGGGAGTCTCTCATTTGGTAACAGCCATTGATTGAGGCTCTGGGTTTGAGCCTGCCACTTTTGGACTCTCGTTTGCTGAGGTGTTCCAGCGAGTGTCTCTGTAGACTTTAGAAAACTATTTCTTGATTTAAGTCATTGGTGTGCTGGCTGAGACCCAAAGAGAGGATGGGTCGGAGATGTCACTGCCTTGGTCCTTTCACTATTGGCTGCTACTTCCCGGCGGATGTCAGGTGGTGCAATACCGGCTAGACAGTGTAATTTCTCCAGTGGTGTAGGGCGCAGACACCCCGTGATAATGCGGCATGTCTCATTAAGAGCCATATCCACTGTTTTAGCGTGGTGAGATGTGTTCCACACTGGGCATGCATACTCAGCAGCAGAGTATGTGTATGGTGCTGATATTTTAATCGTGTAATGAAGTGGCATTGTGTTGTTATTGTATATTCTTTGTATGTTAACACATGTTGTGAACCGGTCCGAATCACTCTTTGAAGGTGAGAGGGTCGGTATATAAAACCTTGAAATAAAATAAATAATAATAAATAAATAAGTAGCCAAGCGCAAGGGCAGATGTCTTCACTGTGTCTGGTTGTGATCCCCAGGTTGTGCCAGTCAGCTTTTGTATGATATTGTTTCTAGCGCCCACTTTTTGCTGGATATTCAGGCAGTGCTTCTTGTAGGTCAGAGCATGGTCCAGAGTGACTCCCAGGTGTTTGGGTGCGCTGCAATGCTCCAGTGGGATTCCTTTCCAGGTCATCCTCAGAGCTCGGGATGCTTGTCTATTCTTGAGATGAAAACCACATGTCTGTGTTTTATATGGATTAGGAATCAGCTGGTTTTCCCTGTAATAGGCAGTAAGAGCACCTAGAGCTTTGGAGAGCTTCTGTTCAATCATCTCAAAGCTCCCTGCTTGAGTGGTGATGGCACAATCATCTGCATAGATGAAACTCTCTGTCCCTTCTGGCAGTGGCTGGTCATTTGTGTAGATGTTGAACATGGATGGAGCAAGCACGCTCCCCTGAGGCAGGCTGTTCTTCTGTTTCCACCATCTGCTTCTCTGGCCCTGGGACTCAACAAAGAAGCTCCTGTTTTGTAGCAGGTTTCCTATGAGGCGGGTGAGGTGGTCGTCCTTTGTGATATTGTACATTTTTCTCAGGAGGAGGCGGTGGAGGTTCACAGTCTCATAGGCTGCTGACAGGTCTATGAAGACAGCTCCTGTGATCTGCTGCCTTTCAAAGCCATCTTCTATGTGCTGAGTCAGGTTCAACACTTGCGATGTGCAGCTTTAGCCTTTTCTGAAGCCAGCTTGCTGTGGGATCAGACAGAGATCTATTTTTTTCCGTAATTCTATGCAAAATAAGACTCTCCAGAACTTTGTAGAGGTGGCACAACAGGGAGATTGGTCTGTAGCTTTTTGGGTCATTACGGTCTTTGCCTGGCTTCAAGATGGCGATGACTCTTGCTTTCCTCCAGATTTTGGGGATCTGACAGGATGCAGTGCAGTTGTTCATCAGCTCCAACAGCCAGCACCTTGCTTTTGGACTAAAGTTCTAGATCATCAAGGCCAGCTGCTTTGCCAGTTTTACATTTATTGAGAGGTGAAAGTATGAGGAATAGAATCTCTTTGTTTTTATCACTTTGCTGTTCTTTTTCCCTTATCAATGCTTCATTTTTGTGTCTTGCACTTTATATATCCATTTATTCTGCATGGAGCAATATTACGTAACTAGGGAGAAGATCAAGGCTGGATTTAATCTGCTATTATGTGCTTCAAACTGCATTATATGGCAGTGTAGATCCATCTATAGGTGCCTTCAAGCTTGGCACAGGTGGAAGGGCAAAAAGGAGGGATGCTCACCATTATAAAGGGAGTTCTTTAAAGGGAGAAGACAGAACTGTAGTTTTTTTCTACAGTTCAGAAACTGCAAGTTGCTTCTGGTGTGAGACAATTGACTGTCTGCATGGACGTTGCCCAGGGGACGCCCAGATGTTTTACCATCCTGTGGGAGGCTTCTCTCATGTCCCTGCATGGGAAGCTGGAGCTGACAGATTGGAGCTCACCCTGCTCCCCGGATTCGAACCACACACCTTTCAGTCAGCAGTCCTGCTGGCACAAGGGTTTAACCCATTGCACCACCGTGGCCCCACAGACTACAATATTTGTATCATCAGCGTATTGCACTTCTTATCAGAAGTTATTGTGGCCTTACTTTTGGCTTTCAGGCCTTCCTCTGAATGAGCACAGACTACAATATCATCAGCATATTGCAGTTCTATATCAGAAGTTATTGTGACCTTACTTTCACCTATGGGGAAGGTGTTTAGAGTGGCTTGCAGGCCTTCCTCTGAATGAGCACAAACTACAATATCATCAGTGTATTGCAGTTCTATATCAGAAGTTATTGTGACCTTACTTTCACCTATGGGAAAGGTGTTTAGAGTGGCTTACAGGCCTTCCTCTGAATGAGCACATCCTACAATATCGTCAGTGTATTGCAGTCCTGTATCAAATTGTTGTGATCTCACTTTTGGCTTTCAGCCTGTGGAGATTAAAAAGTTTGGTGATTTCCATACCAGTGGGGAAGACGTTTATAGTGGCTTCAGGCCTTCCACTGAATGAGCACATACAACAATATCGTCAGCGTATTGCAGTTCTATATCAGAAGTTATTGTGATCTCACTTTTGGCTTTAAGCCTGCGGAGGTTAAAGAGCTTGGTGATTTCCACACCGGTGGGGTAGGTGTTTAGAGTGGCTTGCAGGCCTTCTTCTGAATTAGCGCAGACTACAATATCGTCAGCGTATTGCAGTTCTATATCAGAAGTTATTGTGACCTTTCTTTCACCTATGGGGAAGGTGTTTAGAGTGTCTTGCAGACCTTCCTCTGAATGAGCACAGAGTACAATATTGTCAGCATATTGCAGTTCTATATCAGAAGTTATTGTGACCTTACTTTCACCTATGGGGAAGGTGTTTAGAGTGGCTTGCAGACCTTCTTCTGAATTAGCGCAGTCTACAATATCGTCAGCATATTGCAGTTCTATATCAGAAGTTATTGTGACCTTACTTTCACCTATGGGGAAGGTGTTTAGAGTGGCTTGCAGGCCTTCCTCTGAAAGAGCATAGACTACAATATCATCAGCATATTGCAGTTCTATATCAGAAATTGTTGTGATCTCACTTTTGGCTTTAAGCCTGCGGAGGTTAAAGAGCTTGGTGATTTCCACACCAGTGGGGAAGGCATTTAGAGTGGCTTGCAGGCGTTCCTCTGAATGAGCACATCCTACAATATTGTCAGTGTATTGCAGTTCTATATCAGAAATTGTTGTGATCTCACTTTGAGCCTCCAAAAGTTAAAGAGCTTGTTGATTTCCACACTGATGGGGAAGACGTTTAGAGTGGCTTGCAGGCCTTCCTCTGAATGAGCACGCACTACAATATCATCAGCGTATTGCAGTTCTATATCAGAAATTATTGTGATCTCACTTTTGGCTTTAAGCCTCCAGAAGTTAAAGAGCTTGTTGATTTCCACACTGATGGGGAAGGTGTTTAGAGTGGCTTGCAGGCCTTCCTCTGAATGAGCACGCACTACAATATCATCAGCGTATTGCAGTTCTATATCAGAAATTATTGTGATCTCACTTTTGGCTTTAAGCCTCCAGAAGTTAAAGAGCTTGGTGATTTCCACACTGAGGGGGAAGGCGTTTAGAATGGTTTGCAGGCCTTCCTCTGAATGAGCACAAACTACAATATTATCAGCGTATTGCAGTTCTATATCAGAAGTTATTGTGACCTTGCTTTTAGCTTTCAGCCTGCGGAGGTTAAAGAGCTTGGCGATTTCCACACTGGTGGGGAAGGCATTTAGAGTGGCTTGCAGGCCTTCCTCTGAATGAGCATAGACTACAATATCATCAGCATATTGCAGTTCTGTATCAGAAATTGTTGTGACCTTACTTTTAGCTTTCAGCATGTGGAGGTTAAAGAACTTGGTGATTTCTACACCAGTGGGGAAGGTGTTTAGAGTGGCTTCTTGTTGTCTCTGTTCTTAACTATGAGTTGTTTGTAAGGGATGTTTGTAATTCGGAGACAGCCTGTACCCGGTTGCCAAAACGCTTCTTTGCTAAGGCGTGTAGTGGCAAATGGATGGGTCATTTGAGGCTGTTGTGGGGGAACTTTCCACCTGTGACAGCGGCTGACAAGATGCCCTCATTCCCCTTCCCTGAGTCACGGCAAGCCAACCATTGGAGGGGAAGCCCTCCAACTTGGCTGACTCCAGTTGCTGTCTTTCTGTGATGGCATTCTAGGAAAGGAAATGGATTGTGCAGCTGTAATGGCTTGTCGTAGACGGTCTGCTTCTTTCGGAGTCCACATTTAGCTTGTTTCCGGAAGTGCGGTGGGCTATCGCTCGTACCCAGAATGCGCATAAGGAAGTTGCATCAGAGCTTTGAATTCAAAGAAACTAGATGTCCATCTACACCACACCTTGCAGCCCAGCTGCCTCCTTGATCCCTTTTTCGCCCAAAACACCACACAGATGAACAAGAATCACTAGGTTCTTGTAGGTTTTTTCGGGCTATAGGGCCATGTTCTAGAGGCATTTCTCCTGACGTTTCACCTGCATCTATGGCAAGCATCCTCAGAGGTAGTGAGGTCTGTTGGAATTAGGACAATGGGTTTATATATCTGTGGAATGGCTGGGGTGGGGCAAAGAGCTCTTCTCTGCTGGAGCTAGGTGTGAATGTTTCAACTGACCACCTTCATTAGCCTTTGAAGGCCTGGCTGAGCCTGGGAAAATCTTTTGTTGAGAGGTGTTAAGATGTGCCTGGTTGTTTCCTCTCTGCTGTTTTGCTGTTGTAATTTTAGAGTTTTTTAATACTGGTAGCCAGATTTTGTTCATTTTCATGGTTTCTTCCTTTCTGTTGAAATTGTCCACATGCTTGTGGATTTCAATGGCTTCTCTGTGTGGTCTGACATGGTGGTTGTGAGAGTGGTCCAGCATTTTTGTGTTCTCAAATAATATGCTGTGTCCAGGTTGGTTCATCAGGTGCTCTGCTATGGCCCCAAAAAAACCCACACGAATCCTAAGGCGATACTGTTTGAAGTATTCAGTTTGACCCCCCCCCGCCTCCCCAGTTTGAACTGCCATGGCTGAATGCTATAGACTTTTATTTATTTATTTACAGTATTTATATTCTGCCCTTCCCACCCCACGGGGGACTCAGGATGGATTACAATGTACATATACATGGCAAACATTCAATGCCATATACAACAGAGAGTAAAAAATCAGGCACATCAAATCACTCTCAACAAAAGATTCCCCCCAGGCACTTCCAAGCCATTAAATGCTAATCAAGGTGGTCAGTTGAAACATTCACACCTAGCTCCAGCAGACAAATGTCCTTTGTCCCACCCTGGTCATTCCACAGATATATAAACCCATTTTCCTACTTCCAACAGACCTCACTACCTCTGAGGATGCTTGCCATAGATGCAGGCGAAACGTCAGGAGGAAATGCCTCTAGAACATGGCCATATAGCCCAGAAAAACCTACAACAACCCATTCAATGTCATAGACACACAACATATATAGACAAACACTCAGAGGCTATTTAACATTCCGGCTTCTGGCCACCAGGGGAGCTGTCAATTCACCGTCTGTTTGTGACACTGATGAAGTACTTCCTCATTCTTTGTATACTTCCTGGAAATTTTTATGGCCTCGAAAATCAGTTAAATTAGCCTTCCCACTTAAGTGGTACCTAAATTTCCTACTTGACAGATGCAACTGTCTTTCGGGTTGGAAATGTCGACAACAAGCTACACAATTTTGGTCGGAAGCTCACTCCAACCCGGGCTGGCTTCGAACTCACGACTTTTTGGTCAGTAGTGATCTTAACACAGCTGACTCCCAGCCAGCTGTGCCACAGTCCCTAAACAACAAATTTGGGACTTGTTTATTAAAGCAGAGAAGATGAAAGACCAAGCAAAACTACAACTCTCGTGATTCCCATAGCACTGAGCCATGGGAGTTAGATTGATTTTAAACCGCATTGATTCCACCATGGAGATGTACCCTCCGAGCGGAATTAGTTACCACCTCAACTGTCATTGGCTTGCCTTTTCCAAGCAGTTGGATGGCTGGCACGTAAGTAAGGAAAGCCATGGAGAGGTCCATTTGTCGTCACTGACGCATATGAACACACCCTCCCATTGATCTAAACCCCATGAGGGTCGTGCTGCATGCATGTGCTCTCCCTCCTTCTATGACTAAGCAGGGGAATTTTTATGTCCCATTGTTTGGAGAAGAAGAAGCATTGTCCTCCAACCGTGCGAGAGACAGGCGCCAGGTCTAAATATATACCACCCAAGGACTTTTTGGAACCGGTGGAGGGAGATAAGGCTGTTTGTTCTGCCACGGAGAAGGAGGAAAAGCCAGCGATCCAGGATATGGGGCTGTCGAAAGTCCTCCTGTGGCCTCCTGGCCTTTTGGGGGAGGGAAACCTGCCCAAGGCGAGATAAGGCTGCTCTGGACACATATATGCCTTTGTGGAAAGTTGCCTTCCAGTTTTCTTTTAGCGGAATAAAGACAATTTCGAGAAACAGGGAACTATCAGCTTGCAACATCACCCATCGAGAACCGAGATAATGCCTATTCTAGGCAGTCGGCCCACTGGTGGCGCAGTTGGTTAAACCGCTGAGCTGCAGAACTTGCTAACCAAAAGGTTGGCGGTTTGAATCCGGGAAGTGGGGTGAGCTCCCGCTGTTAGCCCCAGCTTCTGCCAACTTAGCAGTTCGAAAACATGCAAATGTGAGTAGATCAGTGGGTATGAGGTACAGTCATGCTGGCCCGGTGACCTTGGAGATGTCTATGGACAATGTTGGCTCTTCGCTTAGAAACAGAGATGGGCACCACCCTCAGAGTTGGACACGACTAGACTTAATGTCAAACGGAAATCTTATTTATTATTTATTTATTTATTTATTTATTTGATGCATTTATTAACCGCCATTCTCAGCCCTTTAGGGCGACTCATGGCGGTGTACACACATATAAAAGACAATTTACAAAAGGCAATTACACAACCTATAAACTACATAACAATTACAAAAACTACACTAAAAGTCCGCTTCGTCTCATAGTGGAATCATAACCAATCTCATATTCCTTATTCCATTCCAATCATCTTTACCACATTATTATAGCACTTAATTAAATGCCCTCTCGAACAGCCAGGTCTTGAGGCTTTTTCGGAAGGACATGAGGGAAGGCGCCTGTCTGATGTCTGCAGGGAGAGTGTTCCACAGCCGGGGGGCCACCACCGAGAAGGCCCTCTCTCTCGTCCCCGCCAGACGTGCCTGTGAGGCAGGCGGGATCGAGAGAAGGGCCTCCCCAGACGATCTCAAGGTCCTCGTGGGCTCGTAGGCCAAGATGCGGTCCGAAAGGTATTTTGGGCCGGAACCGTTTAGGGCTTTGTAGGCCAAAACCAGCACCTTAAATTGGGTCCGGTAGCAAATCGGCAGCCAATGGAGCTGGGACAACAAGGGCGTTGTATGCTCCCTGCCCCCCACTCCAGTTAGTAACATGGCTGCCGCGCGCTGAACCAGCTGAAGCTTCCGGGCCGTCTTCAAGGGCAGCCCCACGTAGAGAGCGTTGCAGTAGTCCAGGCGGGATGTGACCAGAGCGTGTACCACCGTGGCCAAGTCAGACTTCCCGAGATACGGGCGCAGCTGGCGCACGAGCCTAAGCTGTGCAAATGCTCCCCTGGTCACCGCTGACACCTGGGGATCCAGGCTCAGCGATGAATCCAGGGTCACACCCAAGCTGCGAACCTGCGCCTTCAAGGGGAGTGCGACCCCATCCAGCACAGGCTGTAACCCTATACCCCGTTCGGCCTTGCGACTGACCAGGAGTACCTCTGTCTTGTCTGGATTTATTTCAGTTTGTTCGCCCTCATCCAGACCGTTACAGCGGCCAGGCACCGGTTCAGGACCTCGACAGCCTCCTTAGTAGCAGGTGGAAAGGAGTGACAGAGTTGGACATCATCTGCGTACAGATGACACCGCACCCCGAAACTCCGGATGATCTCACCCAGCGGCTTCATGTAGATATTAAACAGCATGGGGGACAGTATGGAACCCTGTGGAACCCCACAAGTCAAAGGTTGTGGTGTCGAACAGGAGTCCCCCAATAACACCTTCTGGGTGCGGCCCTCCAGGAATGACTGGAGCCACTGCAAAGCAATGCCCCCAAGACCCATTTCCGCAAGGCGCCCCAGAAGGATACCGTGGTCGACGGTATCGAAGGCCGCTGAGAGGTCCAGGAGCACCAACAGGGACACACTCCCCCTGTCTAGCTCCCGGCGCAGATCATCCACTAAGGCGACCAAGACCGTCTCGGTACCATGTCCCGGTCTGAAACCAGACTGTGCCGGATCCAGATATCCGTGTCTCTCAAGAATACCTGGAGTTGTGAGGCCACCACGCTTTCCATGACTTTGCCCAAAAAGGGAAGATTGGAAACAGGCCGAAAGTTGTCCAATTTAGTGGGGTCCAGTGATGGTTTCTTCAACAGCTTTATAATAGCCTGTTTTAGGCTCGCTGGAATCTTGCCTTCCCGAAGGGAGGCATTCACCACCACTGTTACCCACTCAGCCAAACCCCCTCTGGCCTCCCTTAGAAGCCAGGATGGGCAGGGGTCTAGGATGGACGTGGTGGGCTTCATTCCTCCAAGTATCTTGTCCACATCCTCGGGTTTCACAAACTGAAAAGAATCCATCAAAATAGGACAAGCAGGTGCTCTTGTTACATCCTCGGAGACTGCATTTAACGCGGCGTCCAGCTCAGAACGGATCAAGGCGACTTTGTCTGCAAAGAACCGAGCAAATGCTTCACAGCGCGTGATCGAATTGTCAGGGCTCCCGTCAGAAGTGGCGGGAGTTAAAAGACCTCTACCAACTCTACCACTCCTTTCCACCTAAAGCCAAGAAAGCTTGCCTAGCCCTAAATCAGTCTCTGTTATCAGTAATGGACTGGATGAGGGCAAACAAATCCAGACAAGACAGACATGCTCCTGATCAGTTGGAAGGCAAATCGGGGGACCTATCTGGTAATTAACTAAACAAATGATGCAAGATGCAGTTATAGAATCATAGAATTATAGAGTTGGAAGAGACTTCATGGGGCATCCAGTCCAACCCCCTGCCAAGAAGCAGGAATATTGCATTCAAAGCACCTCTGACAGATGGCCATCCAACCTCTGTTTAAAAGCCTCCAAAGAAGGAGCCTCCACCATACTCCAGGGCAGAGAGTTCCACTGCTGAACAACTCATAGTTAGGAAGTTCTTTCTAATCTTCATGTGGAATTGCCTTTCCTGTACTTTGAAGCTATTGTTCCACATCCTAGTCTTCAGGGCAGCAGAAAACAAGCCTTCCTATGACTCCCCCTCACATCTTAATCCATGGCCCTCGTCATCTCTCCTCTCAGCCTTCTCTTCTGCAGGCTAAACATACCCAGCTCTTTAAGCCACTCCTCCTAGGGCTTGTTCTCCAGACCCTTGAGCATTTGAGTCGCCCTCCTCTGGACACATTCCAACTTGTCAACATCTCCCTTCAATTGCGGTGCCCAGAATTGGACACAGTGTGATTCCAGGTGTGGTCTGACCAAGACAGAAGAATAGAGGGGTAGCATGACTTCCAAGCATGCATACTATATTGTCCTCAATCACTTCTGCATCTAACATTGTAACTCGGGTTTTGCCACTGAAAGATTCAGGAGAGTTATTCTTTCCTCTCATCTCCTGACCAACCAAGATCGCCAAGTTTTACCCTCTGCCCCCAAAGTGCTCCTGAAGGGGGATTTCAGAATCGTTCTGCAATGACTCAGAAACCCCTGATGCCTCCTGTTCCTCCTTGGGATCATGATATCAGTCAGCTGCTTGTGCTTCCGGCACCTTTACTCCAAGATGAATTTCACAAAGAGCACAATTACAGACATATTTATGTTACTGGTGTATTTGATCCTAAACTTTAAAAAAATCTATTTTGTTCTCTGGGTTTATTGGTTAGAATGAGTTTTGTCTGCTGCCTCTTGCCCAGAGCAATTTAGCTGTCAAGGAAAATTCCTGAGAAAGCTCCCTAGATGAAAAGCAATGACACTACAAGTTAGCGCTCATTGCCATGTGCAGCCATTTATCAATGGGCCTTGCCCCATAGCAGCCAATGGACAGATCAGTTACAAGCATAGGGCCAGTAATATGATCCGTCCACCAAATAGATATCCCCAAGAAGATTAAGCAGACTATGCCACAGAGAATATAACTTGTTATAGGGTTACAGTCCAGAACATGTTGAACAAATACTTTGTTCCTACCATAAAAAGATACTTCTGATCCTGAAGACTTTTTCAACCTTAAGAGTTGCAGATGGAAAATATATTTGATGTAACACAGAAAGAGAGACAGCATGATAACAATAAAATAATATAAATGCTAGCCTACTAACAATCTAAATGAAAACTGTAGAACTTTCTTTGTAGATATTAATAATAAATAATTTAAGAAAAAAGTTAATGTGGAATAATCTGTTATGAAAAGTTAAGATCAATTTCCAGCGAAGAAGAACTGGAAAAGAATATATGAAGATCAGGAGACAACGTGAGACGATCTAAGAAGATACAACCAAAGGACTTAAAATTAAAATTGTTACAATCCTCAATATTTTATGAAATATGTGTTAAAGAAACAGAGACGAAGACATAGTTGTAACAATAATAGCTTTGTAAAAGAATTCCCCATACCCCAACAACCCTCACCCAATTTGTTTTCTCACTATGACATATTAGACATTTATACAGATGCAACTAACCAATAACTAACCTAGTATCCTGGAGCCCCTGGTTGCACAATGGGTACCGGCAAGACTGCTGACTGAAACGTTGGCGATTCTAATCCAGGGAGTGGGGTGAGCTTCCATCTGTTAGCTCCAGCTTCCCATGTGGGGACACGAGAGAAGCCTCCCACAGGATTGTAAAACATCTGGGTGTTCCCTGGGCAACGTCCTTGCAGACAGCCAATTCTCTCACACCAGAAGTGACTTCTGACACAAAGTCACTCCTGACACAAAATATATAATATTTTCCTTTCCCTTCCCTTCTCCCTCCAAGCCCCACTCTCATGGTAAATGTTTAATAAAAATTATTTGAAAAAAATAGAATATACTTGGGTTTTTTTAAGTTGCGATTCCTTCCAGGACCAGGTATAATGGTTTGTAGTCATAGAATGGTAGATCTTGAATGAATATTACAACGAACTTTTACATTTAAAAAAATTAAATACAGTAGATTCTCGGCAACCCAGGACTCAAGCAACTGGAACTTTAAAGCAACAACTTAAAAAATAACTAAAATTGTACACTGCATTTGAAAAGCTGTGTTTATAATACCTATGTTACATTAAGTCGTGTTTGTCTTTATTTGCTTTTAATTGCTGTATTCCAATATGAATATCAAGTCAATACAGAGAGAGATTAGTAGATTAGTTTTTGTGAGAGATTAGTAGATTAGTTTTTATGATTGTTAGGTTAGTTTTGCATGTACAATTTGTGTATTGCAGTGTTTTTCAAACTGGGGGTCGGGACCCCTGGGGGGGTCACGAGGGGGTGTGAGAGGGGTCACCAAAGACCATCAGAAAACACAGTATTTGGGTGTTCCTGATTGTTTCTTGTCCGGAATTCCCTTGTGTTTCAGTGTTGTTCTTTATTTACTGTTATAATTTTAGAGTTTTTGTATATACTGGTAGCCAGATTTTGTTAACTTTCATGGTTTTCTCCTTTCTGTTGAAATTGCCTACATACTTGTGGATTTCAATGGCTTCTCTGTTTAGTCTGACATGGTAGTATTTCTGTGTTCTATGGCAGGCAGCAACCAGCCAGGATTAGAAGCTACAAGGCCATTAAATGCTGGCCAATTGCAACATTCACACTTGCCTCAAGCA
>NW_026847993.1:5409339-5438340 GCF_025583915.1 Anolis sagrei ordinatus | reverse complement strand
GGAATTGAACCAAATATGGCACACAGAACTCCCACGACAAACAGAAAATATATATTAATGATTGGTTGGGGGGAGAGGCCCAAAATACTGTTTGCTTACCGCTGAAAATTACCTAGGGCCGCCTCTGCCGATATGTGCCCAAATTTGAATACTGGTGGGGTTAGGGAGGGGGGTTCCAAAAGACTACATTGGCACCATGCATGCAAAGATGTCACAGATGATATCTTTCCAACAGCGTAATGTATCCTTCCTTGGGTCTTTGTGGCGCAACACAGTTTCCCATGCGAGAGCCCTCTGCATACGTGGGCATGCCCTAATCTCAGTTTAGTTCTAGCCATTTCTAATAAACACAGAGTGATAAGGCGATGAGCAAGCGCTTCCGTGTGCCAAGCTCCAACGTCTTCCTTTTCGGCCTCCCTTTTTTTCACCTTGCTCTCCAGATTTATATATTCCAGAGGAAACGGTATGTTCTGTTTTCAAGTCTCCTTTCATGTTCTCCTTTCATGTTTTGGCCCTTATTTGGAAGAACCAACTTGCTCGGGCAGATTAAGACCAAGTTTTTACAGTCAGCGAGAGCTCAGATAGGTGTTGCGTTCAGTGGATGAAGGTTTCGGATGCTCCAAAGAGGGAAGAGGGAGAGAAACATGCTTGGATCTTCATAAAACCCAAGGTTAGAGCTGCTCCAGAAGTTGATAAACCAACTCACTTCTCCTTTTTGCGGGTTTTGCTCTATTTACTCAGAACGGCACCTGAAGTTCATGCAAAGGAAGTGTGCTCTAGCTCTTGAAATGCATCTACACTGTGGATTTCATGCAGTTTGACACTATTTGCAGTAATTGCCACGTGAAAAGAAGCAAGGGAGCGGAGGGATGATTTATTGTTGCCACCAATTTGAAAGGAACCCTTATTCAGGAGATTTTACCCCAGTTCCCAATTTTAAAAAAACTGGCCGATTTGCAATGGAGGTTGCCAATTAGGAACCAAATTTACTATCAAGTTGGAAGGGAGGCTGTTCAATTGCACCTCCTCCTTTATTAAGAAAGTAATAACTTAGTAGTAATTACACTGTATATACTGTAGCGTGACTGGAGAGAAGAATGTAGTTTTATTTGGTTACTTTTCCCTGCGTTTCTGCCACCACGTGAGGTAAGTTGTAATATTGTGAGAAATGGCACTTTGGACACAGAATAGACGGAGCTGAGGCAATCTTCAAATAAAAGTTAACAATTTTATTAAGTACACAGCGTGTGGTTGCAAGACGTAACTTTTCCTTGTTGCACTTGGAATAATACTTGTAACTTTAACAGTTCATTCTTTCAAGTAACACAGTATCTTTCTGACGTAGAGCACTTGTTTCAGACAAAGTTTCAATACAGGGATGTTTCCCTTGTTTGATCCTCCCTAGATCAAATACTAAGTAAACTATTCTTTAGCCTCTCCTTAGACTAAAAGAATACCAACTGTTTCACCATTCGGCTGCACTAGCCTGAGAAACTTCCAATAGCCAAACCCAGCTTTTCAAAGCCTCAAAGCTTTGCTTCACAAGTCACTCCGCCACCTTTCCTTTCCTTCTCTCCCAACTCCTAACTCCTCACTCCTCTGAACCTAACTCCTGACTCCCCTGAACCTAAACCCGGACTGCTCACACCTCTAAACCTAAACCCTAACTGATTTTTTAACTGTCGTTTTTTCAAACTCTCCCCTCTAAGCTCCTCCCACTTCCCTCTCTCCTGCATCGGTCTCCATGGCAACGCACATGGAGGACTCCTCTGACTTAGGCCGCTCCAGCATTACTGCAGCCAATCTAAACACAAATACAGTTAAAATCATACAATTTATAATCAACTCCAGTACACCACGACTCAATGCAATGGAATCCTGGGAGTTATAGTTTTACAAGGTCTCTGATCCTGGTACCTCACCAAACTACTAATCTCAGAATTCCATAACAGTGAATCATGGCATTTTCAAATGGTATTAAACTTCATTTATTCTACAGTGTAGATGATGATGGTGATGATAAATGCACCCTATAATTTTGTATGGCCAGTTTTTATTTTTGTCGTGTTAGGAGCGACTTAAGAAACTGCAAGTTGCTTCTGGTGTGAGAGAATTGGTCGTCTGCAAGGACGCCCAGGGGAAGCCCGGATATTTTGATGTTTTATCATCCTTGTGGGAGGCTTCTTTCATGTCCCTGCATGGGAAGCTGGATCTGACAGAGGGAGCTCATCCACGCTCTCCCGGATTTGAACCTCTGACCTGTAGGTCTTAACCCATTGTGTCACCGGTCAGTGTAATTGCATTATATGGTCAGCTAAAGTGGTGTCGAACTGATAATAGATGCACCCTATGGCTTTGTATGGTCAGTGTAACTGCATTACATGATCTAGATGCTGATGCTGATGCTGATACTGATGATGATGACAATGATGATGATGATAAATGCACCCTATGGCTTTGTATGGTCAGTGTAACTGCATTAATACCTTATAATGCTGTTTAACTGCAGTGGAGAGCATTACATGAGTCTACACTGACCATATATTGTGGGCCCCTTCTACACTGCCAAATATACTCCAGATTATCTGCACTGAACTGGATTTTATGGCAGTGTAGATTTACATAATCCAATTCAAAGTGGATAATGTGGATTATCTGGTATGGGAATCTGGATTATATGGGGCCTGAGTCTCTGTTGAGACAGAAAAAAGTTTGTGTGTGTGTGTGTGTGTATATATATATATATCTAGTAATAATAATACATATAATTTATTATTATTATTATTATTATTATTATTATTTATGGCACGGCAATAATAATATAATTATGTAATACATTGTTGTTGTTGTTATTGCCCTGCCATTTATTGTTGTTGTTGTTGTTGTTTATGGCACAGCAATAATAATAAAAATAATATAATTATGTAATACATTATTATTATTATTTCCCTGCCATATAATAATATACCTATTATTATTATTATTATTATTATTATTTATGGCACAGCAATAGTAACAATATAATTATGTAATATAATTATGTAATACATTATTGTTATTATTATTATTACCCTGTCATTTATTATTATTATTATTATTATTATTATTATTATTATTATTTATGGCACGGCAATAATAATATAATTATATAATACATTATTGTTATTATTATTATTGCCCTGCCATTTATTATTAGTATTGTTGTTATTGTTGTTGTTGTTGTTGTTTATGGCACAGCAATAATAATAAAAATAATATAATTATGTAATACATTATTATTATTATTTCCCTGCCATATAATAATATCCTTATTATTTATGACACAGCAATAGTAACAATATAATTATGTAATACATTATTATTATTATTACTCTGCTGTTTATTATTATTATTATTATTATTATTGCTAATGGCACAGCAATCATAATAAAAATAATATAGTTATGTAATACATTATTGTTATTATTTCCCTGCCATATTATAATATACTTATAGTTATTATTGATGACACAGCAATAGTAACAATATAATTATGTAATACATTATTGTTATTATTATTATTATAACTGCCGTTTATTCAATAATAATAAAAATAATATAATTATGTAATACAGTATTATTATTATTATTATTATTATTATTATTATTTCCCTGCCATATAATAATATACTTACACTTATTATTTATGACACAGCAATAGTAACAATATAATTACGTAATACATTATTGTTATTATTATTATTACTCTGCCGTTTATTATTATTATTATTCCTAATGGCACAGCAATCATAATAAAAATAATATAATTATGTAATTCATCATTATTATTACTACCCCACCATATAATAATATACGTATTATTATTTATGGCACGGCAATATTAATAATATTAATAGACCGCCCTGAGTCGCCTCTGGGCTGATATGGGCGGGATATAAATAATGTAAATAAATAAATAAATAAATAAATAAAATAATTATGTAATACATTATTATCATTATTATATCATGTAATAATAATAATAGGGGGGCCCGGTAGCGCAGTGGGTTGCTGATCTTGTTGACCAAAACTAGAAAACTAGAGTAATGCAGAGTGTGTTACTGAACAACCTCTCAATAGTACCTCAGCCTGTTCTTTAATAATATGGTGGCAGCGGAAACCTATTAAAGAATCATTTTTAAGTCTCACAGTTCCAGTGGTTCCCAGTTCCGAGCTTGTAAATATACAGTTGGTACAACAACTAGGGGAGCCCCCGGTGGCGCAGTGGGTTAAAGCACTGAGCTGCTGAGCTTGTTGATCGAAAGGTCGCGGGTTCGATTCCGGGGAGCGGCATGAGCTTCCGCTGTCAGCCCTATCTTCTGCCAACCTAGCAGTTCGAAAGCATGCAAATGTGAGTAGATCAATAGGTACTGCTCCGGCGGGAAGGTAACGGCGCTCCATGCGGTCATGCTGGCCACATGACCTTGGAGGTGTCTCTGGACAACGCTGGCTCTTCAGCTTAGAAATGGAGATGAGCACCACACCCCAGAGTCAGACATGACTGGACTTAATGTCAGGGGACAACCTTTACCTAAATAATAATAATAATAATAATAATAATAATAATAATAATAAGGTACAGCAACAATAACATTATAATATATGGCATTGATTCCTCAGTGTAAATGCACTCTCTGTCCTCCATTGTTTATTTCCTGCCCAGTTGAATTGAGTCCTTTATGTACATTCTCATGCCTACTTTAACCTCTTTGCATGGACATTACTCCTCTTTGTACTATTTTTAATGGGGAAAGCCCTGCTTTGCCCCATCTGGAGCATGATAGGGTTTCTCTTTCACAAACCTTCCTTTTTGAGAGCATTACATCAGTGGAAGACGGGACCGCGAGGGAAGTGACATTACTGAATCATTGGCTGCCCACGTTCAGCTTTCGGTCTCTGTCATCGCACATGACGGCCAGGGTTTGCCCCAATTGCACAGTGTAGGCATGCATGTCGAAGGGAATTTTTGCACATCGGGTGGAAAACCTGGGGAAAGAAAGAGATGAACGCTCGCCGTGGAAAAAGAGCCTTGTGACTGAATCGTAGAGTCTGTGGTCCCAGTTATGGGCACCAACATTGCTTTGCCAAGAAGAGCACCTTTTGCACAGAGCGGCAAGAACAAGGCTTTCATTGCTTAGGCCAGTAGTGGCATTCAAAAGCATTTAAATTTGCATATATGTATTCATCTTTCAGCAATATAAGTATTATTACACACTGGGTTGCTGTGAGTTTTGGGGGCTGTATGGCCATGTTGCAGCAGCATTCTCTCCTGATGTTTCATCTGTGGCTAGTGGCATCTTCAAGGGTATTTTATTTATTTGTTGTGTCAGGGAAACCAGTCAATTGTATTACATTTGTAACAGAACAAAACAAACAAACAGACAAAACACAAAATTTGCAAGCTTGGTAGTTGATTAAATGTCCTTTGACCAGTATCTGGCCACTTGGATACTGGTCAAAGTATCCAAGTGGTGTTGCCGCAAGGAGGTCCTCCATTGTGCATGTGGCAGGGCTCAGGTTGCATTGGAATAGGTGGTCAGTGGTCTGCTCTTGTCCACACTCGCATGTCGTGGATTCCACTTTGTGGCCCCATTTCTTGAGGTTGGCTCTGCATCTTGTGGTGCCAGAGCGCAGTCTGTTCAGCGCCTTCCAAGTCGCCCAGTTTTCTGTGTGCCCAGGGGGGAGTCTCTCCTTTGGTATCAGCCATTGATTGAGGTTCTGGGTTTGAGCCTGCCACTTTTGGACTCTCACTTGCTGAGGTGTTCCAGCGAGTGTCTCTGAAGATCTTCTAGATTTAAGTTGTTGACGTGCTGGCTGATACCCAAACAAGGGATGAGCTGGAGATGTCTCTTCCTTGGTCCTTTCACTATTGGCTGCTACTCCCCGGCAGATGTCAGGTGGTGCAATACTGGCTAAGCAGTGTAATTTCTCCAGTGGTGTAGGGCGCAGACACCCCGTGATAATGTGGCATGTCTCATTAAGAGCCACATCCACTGTTTGAGTGTGGTGAGATGTGTTCCACACTGGGCATGCATACTCAGCAGCAGAGTAGCATAGCGCAAGGGCAGATGTCTTCACTGTGTCTGGTTGTGATCCCCAGGTTGTGCCAGTCAGCTTTCGCATGATATTGTTTCTGTTGTTGTTCATTTGTACAGTCGGTTCCGACTCTTGGTGACCTCCTGGACCAGCCCATGCCAGAGCTCCCTGTCGGTCATCACCTCCCCCAGCTCCTTCAAGGTCAATCCAGTCACTTCAAGGATGCCATCCATCCATCTTGCCCTTGGTTGGCCCCTCTTCCTTTTTCCTTCCATTTTCCCCAGCATCATTCTCTTCTCCAAGCTTTCCTTTCTTCTCATGATGTGGCCAAAGGACTTCAACTTTGTCTCTAGTATCCTTCCCTCCAGTGAGCAGCCGGGCTTTATTTCCTGGAGGATGGACTGGGTGGATCTTCTCAATTTTCATCCCAGCTTTGCATTCCTCAAGCCCCGTACATCCTCGCATGATGTGTTCTGCATACAAGTTGAAAAGGTTGGGTGAGAGGATACAACCCTGCCGTACGCCTTTCCCAATCTGGAACCAGTCTGTTGTTCCGTGGTCAGTTCTGACTGTTGCTCCTTGGTCCTGATACAGATTCTTCAGGAGAGAGGGAAGGGGGCTTGGGATGCCCATGCCACCAAGAACTTGCCACAATTTATTATGATCCACACAGTCAAATAGTTAACGAAGCAGAAAGAGATGTCTTTCTGAAACTCCCTGCCTTTCTCCATTCTCCAGCATCCGGATATTGGCAATTGGGTCTCTCATTCCTCTGCATTTTCTGAACCAAGCTTGTCCATATGGCAACTCTCTCTCCATGTCTTGCTGGAGTCTTCTTTTTGCTTGATATTCAGGCAGTGTTTCTTATAGGCCAGAGCACGGTCCAGAGTGACTCCCAGGTATTTGGGTGCACTACAATGCCAGCAAATATGTAAAACACAAGAATGGCCATCAGACTGGAAAAAATCAATGTATATCCCCATACCAAAAAAGGGAAATGCGAAAGACTGCTCAAACTTCCGTACAGTGGCCCTTATTTCTCATGCCAGTAAGGTAATGCTCAAGATCCTGCAAGGAACACTCCAGCAATACATGGAGCGAGAGTTGCCAGATGTTCAAGCTGGGTTTAGAAAAGGCAGAGGAACGAGAGACCAGATTGCCAATATCCGCTGGATAATGGAGAAAGGCAGGGAGTTTCAGAAAACATCTACTTCTGCTTCATTGACTATTCTAAAGCCTTTGACTGTGTGGATCATAATAAATTGTGGCAAGTTCTTTGTGGGATGGGCATCCCAAGCCCCCTTCCCTCTCTCCTGAGGAACTGTGTATGCATACATACACACAAAACACATATACACACACTGGGCCACAGCAACGCGTGGCAGGGGATGGCTAGTTATTGATAAAATTAAATCAAATTAAATAGCTGTCCCTTGTCCCCTTCAATATTATATAGTAATATTATATACTGTGTGGATCATAATAAATGGTGGCAAGTCCTTGGTGGGATGGGCATCCCAAGCCCCCTTCCCTCTCTCCTGAGGAATCTGTATAAGGACCAAGTAGCCACAGTCAGAACTGACCACGGAACAGGAGACTGGTTCAAGATTGGGAAAGGCGTCCGGCAAGGCTGCATCCTCTCACCCAACCTTTTCAACTTGTATGCAGAACACATCATGCGAGGATGTGCGGGGTTTGAGGAATGCAAAGCTGGGGTGAAAATTGCTGGAAGAAACATTAACAACCTCAGATATGCAGATGACACCACTCTGATGGCCGAAAGCGAGGAGGAGCTGAGGAGCCTTCTCATCAAGGTGAAAGAAGAAAGCACAAAAGCCGGGTTGCAGCTAAACGTCAAAAAAACCAAGATTATGGCAACAAGAATGATTGACAACTGGGAAATAGAGGGAGAAAACGTGGAGGCCGTGACAGACTTTGTATTTCTAGGTGCAAAGATTACTGCAGATGCAGACCGTGGCCAGGAAATCAGGAGACGTTTTCTTCTTGGGAGGAGAGCAATGTCCAGTCTCGATAAAATAGTGAAGAGTAGAGACATCAGACTGGCAACAAAGATCCATTGCCTAGTCAAAGCCATGGTATTCCCTGTAGTCACCTACGGATGTGAGAGCTGGACCTTCGGGAAGGCTGAGCGAAGGAAGAGAGATGCTTTTGAGCTGTGGTGTTGGAGGAAAGTCCTGAGAGTGCCTTGGACTGCGAGAAGATCCAACCAGTCCATCCTCCAGGAAATAAAGCCCGACTGCTCATTGGAGAGAAGGATAGTAGAGGCCAAGATGAAGTCCTTTGGCCACATCATGAGGAGACAGCAAAGCCTAGAGAAGGGAATTATGCTGGGGAAAGTGGAAGGGAAAAGGAAGAGGGGCCGACCAAGGGCAAGATGGATGGATGGCATCCTTGAAGTGACTGGACTGACCTTGAAGGAGCTGGGGGTGGTGACGGCCGACAGGGAGCTCTGGTGTGGGCTGGTCCATGAGGTCACGAAGAGTCGGAGATGACTGAACGAATGAACAACAACATATAGACTGCTGGATGTGTTTTTCAGGGTGACCCCTTTGCGCACCTCAGAAAAACAAGCTTTTTTTGTGGCCTCTTGCAACTAAGAAACAACAGCATCAGCATGTGGTTAAACCCAAACCCTTTTCTTCTTTTCAAAAGCAGCAAAACGCACGTAGACAAGAACAGGGTCGCGCATCCCTCAAAGACCAGACAGGCGCTGAAATAGATTTGCGGAAACTGCGGGCTCCTCTCAGCAAAGCCAAACGGGCCCATTTCCCAGGCTTTTGGTCTCAATCTTGCTGTGCAAAAGCATGCATCAAATCACAGAAATGCTGATGCGATAAGAATGCACCAAAGGAGAAGAAGAAGATACAGGAATGAGGAAGATGTGCTTTTAGTTCCATCATATCACGCCAGTCTGGTGTTTACATGGAGGGAAGTCATACAGCCCCTCTCTCTTCTGCTTTGCTCAGGCCTTAGTATTGTTGTTGTTGTTCAATCGTTCAGTCGTCTCCGTCTCTTCGTGACCTCATGGATCAGCCCACGCCAGAGCTCCCTGTCGGCCATCACCACCCCCAGCTCCTTCAAGGTCAATCCAGTCACTTCAAGGATGCCATTCATCCATCTTGCCCTTTATAAACAAGCACCTTGGTCTCCCTACGGATGTCCCGGTCCTCAAACACTCTCTGCTTCATTTGGAAGAATGCTGCACTTGCAGAGCTCAGGTGATGTTGAATTTCAGTGTCAATGTTGACTTTTGTGAAGAGGGGGCTGCCAAGGGAGCAGAAAGGATCCACATTTTCTAATGTTACACCATTAAGCTGTATCTCTGGCATTGGAGAGGGATTGGCTGGTGAGTGCTGGAAGAGCACTTTGGTTTTCTCGATGTTCAGTGACAGGCTGAGCTTCTTGTATGCTTCTGGGAAGGTGTTTTGAAGGTGCGAAGAATCGCCCCTTGTTCGTCATATCACCAAATTGCCAGTATTGCAATGCATTGTGATTCAAGATGCCGCATTCACAGACCAGTTAAAGCAGTGGTTCTCAACCTTTCTAACGCCGTGACCCCTAAATATGGTTCCTCTTGTTGTGGTGACCCCCAACCATAAAATTATTTTCGTTGCTCCTTTATAACTGTAATTTTGCTACTGTTACGAATTGTAATGTAAATATCTGATATGCAGGGTGTGTTTTCATTGTTACAAATTCACCATAATTAAAGCATCTTGATTAATAAGAAAAATATGTTTGGGGGAGTATGGAAAACAGATGATGAGATTTGCAGTGCCTTCAGTCGATTGAGCTCTGACTTCCATAGACCACAGAGACCTCCACACAGAACTCCCATGTCAAACAAATTATATTGGAGGGGTTTGGGAGGAATTGACACTGGTTTAAGGGAGATGTAGTTTACCTACATCTGGAGAGCATTGTGAACCCAAACAACTATGGATCTGGACCAAACGTGGCACGAATATTCAATATGGCCACATTTGAACACTGGCGGAATTTGGGGAAAATACACCCTGACATTTGGGAGTTGTAGTTGCTTGGCTGAATAGTTTGCATGCCATTAAAGAGCATTCTGAACTCCGACAACCATGGAATTGAACAGAACTTGGCATACAGAATTCCGATGACCAAAACAAAATACTGCAGAGGTTTGGGGAAAATAGACTCTTGAAGTCAATACGGACTTTAGGAGGGTCTCCCCAGTTAGAGAGACCCCTAGGACTGCTCCAAACAGGGCCCATGACCTTGGCGAGCCGTCAGAGAAGCCTGATTCCAGCAATTTTATTAATATTAAAATAATAGAATCATAGAATCAAAGAGTTGGAAGAGACCTCATGGGCCATCCAGTCCAACCCCCTGCCAAGAAGCAGGAATATTGCATTCAAATCACCCCTGACAAATGGCCATGCAGCCTCTGCTTAAAAGCTTCCAAAGAAGGAGCCTCCACCACACTCCGGGGCAGAGAGTTCCACTGCTGAACGGCTCTCACAGTCAGGAAGTTCTTCCTAATGTTCAGATGGAATCTCCTCTCTTGTAGTTTGAAGCCATTGTTCCGCGTCCTAGTCTCCAAGGAAGCAAGAAAACAAGCTTGCTCCCTCCTCCCTGTGGCTTCCTCTCACATATTTATACATGGCTATCATATCTCCTCTCAGCCTTCTCTTCTTCAGGCTAAACATGCCTCAGTTCCCTAAGCCGCTCCTCATAGGGCTTGTTCTCCAGACCCTTGATCATTTTAGTCGCCCTCCTCTGGACACATTCCAGCTTAGAGTCAATCTCTCTTGAATTGTGGTGCCCAGAATTGGACACAATATTCCAGGTGTGGTCTAACCAAAGTGGAATAGAAAGGTAGCATGACTTCCCTAGATCTAGACACTTGCTCCTCTTGATGCAGGCCAAAATCCCATTGGCTTTTTTTGCCGCCACATCACATTGTTGGCTCATGTTTAACTTGTTGTCCACGAGGACTCCAAGATCTTTTTCACACGTACTGCTCTCGAGCCAGGCAGTCCCCCATTCTGTATCTTTGCATTTTGTTTTTCCTGCCAAAGTGGAGTATCTTGCATTTGTCACTGTTGAACTTCATTTTGTTAGTTTTGGCCCATCTCTCTAATCTGTCAAGATCGTTTTGAATTCTGCTCCTGTCCTCTGGACTATTGGCTATCCCTCCCAATTTGGTGTCGTCTGCAAACTTGATGATCATGCCTTCTAGCCCTAATAATTGAAATGAGACTCTTGCAAAGGCGAAGAAGAGGCATCGAGGTTTAATGAGCGATTCAGCTGGATCGGATGCAATTGCAGTGATCATTCACATGCAAGCATACCAGTACATTGATCAGAGACATATTTATAGCAAAATACAGGTTTGAAAGTTTCAAAACTCCCTCCCTCTTCGGCTCCTTAGCAAATCAGGGAGAGGGAGGCAGGTCGGAAGAGGGACAATGTGTCCAGAGAGGATTGTGACATTCCACTGTCCTGGATTTCCTGTGCCTGAGGGATCAGCCAGCCAAGGAAACTAGTTTTTTTGTTCTTGTGATGGATCAGTGATTAGGGATAATCATTAGATGCAGGCTTTCCCCTTCCAGGATCAGATAAGGTAAAAGGTGAGGCTGAGAAGGATGTTTGTTGTGAAGGGAAACTTGGCAGAGGAAATCACAGTCTGATGACCCCATCCTAAAGTCAAATAGTAACTCCAGGTCCCATTGTTCAGATGTGAGTTCCAAGTAAATAGGTGTTTTTGTGATTCCTGATTGCCTTTTCAGCCCAATGGGCCACTCCCTGATCAGCCTCCCAAAGGGCAAAAGAGTTCATGGCTGGGTCAGACTTGTGAAGGAAATACATAGAAGGAAAGTATATAGAAATTGTAGGAAATTCATATCCATCACCCCTTCTCCATCCCACCACCAGAGAAATGTAATAAAGAAATTATTTTCAAGCAATGTGAGTCCATAGTTCATTTTGAGGGAAGTTCACGAGTGGGAAAGATGTCCTTGTGAGTCCAAAACATTAGGCAGAGCTGCCACGCTGGGATCGAAGCTGGTCCCTGGGAAACTACAACTCTCATGAAGGGCAGAAGTCCCAAGATCCAGCCATTCCCCAAAAGCCTCGTGGTGTCCTTGTTGTTGTCAGTACCTTGGTAATGTGACCAAGACTTAACACCTATTGTGTAGTCTGGTGCCCTTGCCCTTTGCAGAACTATAAGTCACTATCCCTTATTTTTTTGGGGGGGAGGGGGTGCTCGGCTTCACTCTGACATTTGGGAGTTGCAGTTGCTTGGAGGTGTAACTCCCCTGTCATTAAAGAGCAATTCCAACAATTATGGAATTGATCCAAACCTGGCATACAGAACTCCCTGCCGGCTGGCAAGTGGCTAGAGCCAGGCGAGGGCCAGACCTCGCACTTTGGAGCTCTTGGCTGGCTCGCGGCTTTGCAGGCTAGCAAAACCCCAAGGCAGCCGAGGGAGGCTTTGCGTGGGGCCAGGCTTCGCACTTAGGAGCCCTCAGCTGGGCCATGGCCTTGACGGAAGGTGGGACCGCTTCCCAGCTGAGGGAGACTTTGCGTGAGGCGAGTACTTGGCTGGGTTGCGCCCTTGCCGGAAGGCGAGACCGCGGCCCAGCCAAGAAAGGCTTCATGAGAGGCCCTCGGCTGGGTCGCAGCATTGGGGGCCTAAGGAGGCGGCCTCGCAACCCCTCCAAAATGGCCCAACGACCCCCCTGGGGGTTGCGACCCCCAGGTTGAGAACCGCTGAGTTAAAGCTTCCAGGAACATAATAATTTTGAAGTTTGCAAACAATTCCAGGATCACAAGCGTTTAACCACCATTCTTTTTTTTAATACATACAGATAGAAAATGATGGGGGTTTTCACACCCAGACTTTCCGATCTTTGGAGCTGATCCGAAGAAGAACCTCGAGAGTTCATGGGCTTATGCAGCCAAGCTTGGAGTTGCTCTTTGCTGTAAGACCCTGGCCGTAAAAGATACCCTTGGCACAAAATCAAGCTGCAAGGATGTTCTTCCTTCTATTGCCTCTGCTTTTCCAGTTCCCAGGTAAGCAAAACAATTTGTGTGTTATCTTTATGCATGGAAGAATAATAAATAATAAACTTTATTTATTACACACCACCATCTTTCCAGAGGGGACTCGGGGCGGCTAACATGAGGCCAAGCCCAAAACAATACAACATGATTAAACACAACATAGACAAGATAATAAATCACAACAAAATATATAAAATAACAATAAAATTGTTGGGGTTCAGCCTCCGTGTGAACCTGAACCCGATTCTCTGATTGTATGTCCTGATGCAACTGAACAGGTTACTGAACATGAATTTGTCCCTGAGGGTATTGAAAATGTTGATTCTGAGGTCAGTGGCTTGGAAAGTGAAACTACACATCCTGATGGGAATGTTTCTGAATCAAGCGGTGATAGCTCTCCAGAGGAGCTAGCACCTGCCTTTTTTAATGAGGATAGAAAAGGACAGATTTGGAAAAGCAGGAGTGAATAACAAAGTCTGCGGAGGTCAAGCAGATTAAAGGAAAGGGAGGCACAGGCTTCAAAGTCTGGAGGCGTGTCCCGAAACAGTTTCTTTAGCTTTAAGTGTCTCTCCCCGGGCTCTCTCGTTAGATCAAGCATCGTTTAGACTGAGGCATTACCTTGGCAGATTTCCCGGTTTCCATGGCCTGCATTCCCAGAGGCTTCTAGTTTCCAAGTATGGTTAGTGAGATGCTAACAGGTTCCAGGTTTTTATAGTATTGCTTTTGGAATTTTGATCTAGTTCTGAGATATTCCTGACTGCTGAGTTTTACTGTGGCTTTTTGACTTTGTATTTTCCTCTATTTTGTAACCATTTTTATCAATAAAAAGGATTGTTTTTTCCTACAGTCAAGTGTGGTGGATTAATATCTTATGGTCTTGTTTCCTGATCTGGGTTGCAACAAAAATAATATAAAACAACATAATAAAATCAAACACAGAGGGCGGGCCAGACTGTGGCGTAGCTTTCTGGGTATCAGCTGCATTTAAGATCACTACTGACCGAAAGGTCATGAGTTCGAAGCCAGCCCGGGTTGGAGTGAGCTTCCGGCCAATTTGTGTAGCTTGTTGTCGACCTTTGCAACCTGAAAGACAGTTGCATCTGTCAAGTAGGAAATTTAGGTGCCACTTATGTAGGGAGGCTAATTTAAATGATTTATGAGACCATAAAAATCTCCAGGAAGTATGCAAAGAATGAGGAAGTGCTTCATTAGTGTCACAAACGGACGGTGAAGCGACAGCTCCCCTGTGGCCAGAAGCTGGAATGTTAAATAGCCTCTGAGTATCTGTCTAAACTTGTTGTTTAGGGACTATGGCGCAGCTGGCTGAGAGTCAGCTGCATTAAAATCACTACTGACCGAAAGGTCATGAGTTCGAAGCCAGCCCGGGTCGGAGTGAGCTTCCGGCCAATTTGTGTAGCTTGTTGTCGACCTTTGCAACCCAAAAGACAGTTGCATCTGTCAAGTAGAAAATATAGGTGCCACTTATGTGGAGAGGCTAATTTAGCTGATTTACAAGGCCATAAAAATCTCCAAGAAGTATGCAAAGAATGAGGAAGTACTTCATCAGTGTCACAAACGGACGGTGAAGCGACAGCTCCCCTGGTGGCCAGAAAATTGGAATGTTAAATAGCCTCTGAATGTCTGTCTATATGTGTTGTATGTCTATGGCATTGAATGTTTGCCATGTATATGTACATTGTAACCCGCCCTGAGTCCTCTGTGGGGTGGGAAGGGCGGAATATAAATACTGTAAACAAACAAATAAATAAACAAATAAATAAAATGTTAAAACCCTGGCGAGATAGGGAAAAAACTGTATTTATCAAAGAGGTGCCCGAAAGAGAGGAGCAAAGGGATTTGGCCTTTATAGCGGGCAGGGGGAAGGTGCCTTATACTAAGGGCACGTGTAGAATAGAAATATTAGTGTTGCATTTCCCTAAAAACCGGTGTCTTCTAGATCAGGGATTTGGAAAGATACCTATGAGACTAAAGGTAAAGTTTTCCCCTTGACATTAGAATCCTAGAGTTGGAAGAGACCTCATGGGCCATCCAATCCAACCCCATTCTGGAAAACTGCATTCAAAGCACCCCCGACAGATGGCCGTCTAGCCTCTGTTTAAAAGCCTCCAAAGAAGGGCCTCTACCACACCTCCGGAGCAGAGAGTTCCACTGCTGAACAGCTCTCACAGTCAGGAAGTTCTTCCTAATGTTCAGATTTAACATAAAATACAAGACAAAAACACATAATAACATCCCAAATGTACTTTAATGTTTACATACCTAGATATGCAAATTTTCTGTTCCTGGTTTGAAAGTGTTGTTACCTGTTTAATTGTGCAGTTCTTACTTTGAAAGCAGCTGTTCTCTCCCAGAAACTTTGTTTTTGTGGCTGCAACAAACTAGGTTGAAATGGTTGAGACTCAATGAGATATTCATTGAAAACTAGAGCAAATTGTGCTGCAGGATGTCTATAATGATCCAATCCATGTACCACCAAATTATAAGGAATCAAACCACTACAGATTAGCTCATCAAAAATATAGAGGGAGACTAGTTGTTGAACCAGCTGTATATTTACAAGCTAGGAACTGGGAACCACTGGAACTGTGAGATTTAAAAATGATTCTTTAATAGGTTTCCGCTTCCACCATATTATTAAAGAACAGGCTGAGGTACTACTGAGAGGTTGTTCAGTATCACACTCTGCGTTACTCTAGTTTTCTTAGAGGCTGGTAAAAAAACCTGACTTGAATAATACTTTTTCCACAAAGGTATTCACACTGAGGCTGGTATTAGTTGATAAAAATAACAAGAACATTTATTGAACAGGTTTCAAATATTCAGGTACAAAAGCTTAATGGTTTCAGTAAAAATCTGGCATACAAAGCTTGTGGTTACGTTTAAGAAGAGATCTTAAAAACTTTTGGGTTACAAGTCTTAAAGTTTCCACACAGAAAATTACTTCAGGAAATGAATCTCTGAAAGTAACTCCCACAAAAATCCCCCTTAGGAAACTAGCCAAAACCTGAACTAGCCTTCCTTAACAGACCACTAATGGGGTGCTGCTCCCCACAGTATTCTAGCTATATTTTTGTATAGCTATCCTGAATACTAAACAAAATGCTGACCCAAAGTCCTTCTTCAAAACCCCAAACTGCTCTCACTAACACCCTTTCCAAGCTCCAACTCCCAACTCTCAACTGGCAATCTGAGAACTCAAGCCTCAGTTTAAAAGTCACTTTTTTCCCCTTCAGATCATTTAGGCTCCACCCCCATTGTTCTAACCATCGTTCTAACATGCCCCCTTAAGGCAAACCTAACCTAAGATGGCGTCTCCCTATCTCCTTTCTCTAAAATGGATGCAATGGCTTCGCCAGGCCCACCTTCCTAGGCCTAAGCTAGCTTGCCAAGGTAAGGGATTCATTACAACGTCCCTTCTGCAAAGACCTTTTCCATGTTTTTATGATACAACCAATTAGAAAATAATGACATTGATAAGCCAGCAACAAAAACTCTGTGTTACATAGTGTTATTACTAGGTGTAGAATTCCTATTGATTTACCAATTTCTTCTGGGCATGTTGCGATGCAGGCGTTCGTGGAAGTGACACGAATCAGGAAGATTTCCGGTTCTGTGCAGACCGAAAACAAACCGACTTGGGCTTCGTCCACTACCGAATCCAGAAGGACCTGATCCGCATCGTGAACCGAGTGGATGGTTTGGATATAAGTGCCCCGTTTCCTCCGGAGGATACCATTGGATCCCAAACGTGGGACCTGCCCGACCGTGTGGGGATCTACCGCTTCTGCATCTTCTGGTTCCAAGACGCTCGCCTTTTCAGGCTCACCTACGGGAGCAAAAATTTCACGCTCAGCACGCAGGCGGAGTATTCCCTCTACTTGCCCCGTATCTCCGGGACGCCCAACGAGAGCAATACTTGCCCTCTTTACAACATCTCCTATGCCTATAGCAAGGGCACCCACAACGTCTCGCTTGCAAGCGCATCCATCTACAGCTTCACCTTCGAAGGTATGTTGGGCTGTTTTAGGAAGGGGAAGATGTGCCCTTTGAGGACATTTCTGGGGTTCCTTGGCACTCTCTGAAAACCTTTAACTGCCTTGATTCAATGCTATGGAATCATAAGGGCTGTAGTTTTACAAGGTCTTGATCCTTCACTGTCAAAGAATGCTATGCCTCACCAAACTATAAATCCCAGGATCACACAGGATTGAGCCGTAGCAATTAAATTAGAGATTATGTCCCTCAAATAGGAGTTCCAGGTGCAGCCCCTGAAGTAACTTCCCCATTTGGGTTGCTGTGAGTTTTTCGGGCTGTATGGCCATGTCCCAGTAGCATTCTCTCCTGATGTTTCGCCTACATAATCTATATAAATAAAAATGCAATGTTCGTTTGTGGGATTAACAGAACTCAAAAACCACTGGACTAATTGACACCAAATTTGGACACAAGACACCTAACAACCCAATGTATGTAGTTGCTGGGATTTATAGTTCACCTAAAATCAAAGAGCATTCTGAACCCCACCAATGATGGAATTGAACCAAACTTGGCACACAGACAGGGGCGGCTCGTTCATTACGCGAAGTAAGCGGTCGCAGAACACTTTTTTTTGCCAGGGGTGCAGAGGTGCCTCTGTAAATGCCCCTTGACGGCCACTTGAGGAGCGCCCCCTCAGCTCACAACAGCCCTAGCAGTCCGGGGGGAGCCTCAGCTTTCTTGCCTCACTGCCAGGCGATCCTCTTCCCAAAGGGGCCGGGCCCTTGAGCCTCGCCTAGCCCCTCTCGTTCCTGCTCCACCCGGCCACCGGGTGTGTGAGCAGAGCCGGCACTAAATCGTTCTCCGCGTTCGATCCCTTCCCCATGACCGGCTTCCATTCCCGATCTCCCGGCGCTCCACCCACCTCCTCTCCTCTTCCCAATCCGCAGGTGGGCCAAGGGGCGGAGCCGCCATGCCTGGCCTGCTTCGGGTCCGGAGGCGTGTCTGAAGACCCCAGCGTGCGCACCAAAAGTCGCCTCTTCTCCTGACTTTCTCTTCAGCCATTGGGACCAAGAGAAAGAGAGAGAGAGAGAGAGAGAGAGAGCCCCTCCGGCTGGAGGTATCTCCCACCTCCGCTCCCTCCTTTGTTTTTGCGCCTACCTTCAGGAAAGGTGGGCATTTCCACCTCTCTCTCTCTCTCTCTTGGTCCCAATGGCTGAGGAGAAAGTCAGGAGAAGAGGTGACTTTTGGTGCACACGCCGGGGTCTTCAGGCACGCCTCCGGACCCAAAGCGGGCCAGGCAAGGGAGCTAGTGCGGCAAGTGTAGTTACTGGAATGTATAGTTCACCTACAATCAAAGAGCATTCTGAACTCCACCAAATTGAACCAAATATGGCACACAGAACTCCCACGACGAACAGAAAATATATATCAATGATTGGTGGTGGGGGGCGCCAAAATACTGTTTGCTTACTGTTGAAAATTACCTAGGGCCGTGTCTGCCTGTGACCATACTGTCTGGGGGATTCTGGGCGCTGCAATCCAAAATAATTCCAAGTTTTGCAATGAGGCTCATTATCTTTTGCTTTCGTTCTTAGATTCGGGGAAGCTTGACCCAAAGGAAGTGGAAAAGGAACTCAGGCGAACGGAAGAAACCCTAAAGAAGTTGGAAGATACTATGAAGCTTCCTGTTCAAGGGAGGACACCCAAACGGGGGAATCCTTTTGTGTGAGTTCTTCAAGAGGTGGGAATTGGGGAGACATTTTCTTCGGAGTCCTTCTGAACTCACTTATCAAGTTCATGTTAAACAGAGGCAAAGAGGAGAAGGGAGAAAAGCATGGCAAAGGCTCTCCATCTGGCTCTAACCTTAAGGTGCTCAGATCTGGAGTTTTTTCGAGGGCTGTCGAGCAATGTTTGATTTCCGTATTTGGAGAGCAGAAACATCCAACTCTTCATAATTCACGATAATTCCTAGGGAGGAGAAAGAGAGAAGGAGAGGGAAACCAGAATGAGTAAGAAATAATAATAATAATAATAATAATAATAATAATAATAATAATAATGGGTTTTTGTAGGTTTTTTGAAAATGAACAAAATCTGGCTACCAGTATTAAAAAAAACTCTAAAATTAGAACAACAAAACAACAGAGGGGAAACAAACAAGGACATCTAATCACCTCTCAACAAAAGATTGCCCCAGGCACTGCCAGGCCATCAATCAAGGTGGTCAGTTGAAACATTTACACCTAGTTCCAGCAGACAAGAGTCTTTTATCCCACCTCGATAATTCCACAGATATATAAACCCTTTTTCCAAGTTCCAATAGACCTCACTACCTCTGAGGATGCTTGGTATAGATGCAGGCGAAACGTCAGGAGAGAATGCCTCTAGAACATGGCCATATAGCCCGAAAAAACCTACAACAACCCAGTGATTCCGGCCATGAAAGCCTTCGACAATACGGTCTCCATCTTCTTCTTTGATGCACTTTTTGAACCAGGAGGCCTTGTTACCATTCAACCAGACTTTTCTTTCCACCTTTCCCAACAGGCATCTTCTCAATTTGGAGTCCAAACTGGGAGGAATGGAGTTCTCGGGGGAGAATAAAACTTTGCGAGCAGGGATGCTGCTGAATGCAAGCGTATGGAAAATCCAAACCCCCAAAGACTTACACATCAAGTCTGAACTAGAGGTGAGCAAAGAGTTGGGAATTGGGAAAGATATGTATAAACTATCCAGTATAGGAATTATTATATTATATTATATTATATTATAATAATTATTATAGGACCCCTCCCCTCAGGGCCAGAGTGAAGAGAGAGGGAGCCAGGGGACAGTTCCACCTTGTCTCCTGTGCTATGCTAATAATATAATATAATATAATATAATATAATAATATATTGTATATATATACATATAATATTTATAATATTATAATGTAATACAATAATAATACTTAATAATAATATGATATAATATATATTTTATATTACATGTAATATTACTAATATTACAATATAATGGTATAGTATAATATAGTAATATATAATACTGATATTGTACTATGCTAATAATTGTATATATTGTATGTATATGTGTGTGTGTGTGTGTGTGTGTGTGTGTGTATTTAAGCCACTCTGAGTCCCCTTCGGGGTGAGAAGGGCGGCATATACATGTCGTAAATAAATAAATAAATAAATAAATAATAATAATTATTATTATTATTATTGAGCCTCCGGTGGCGCAGTGGGTTAAATCCTTGTGCTGGCAGGACTGATGACTTGAAGGTTAGGTTGCTGACCTGAAGGTTGTTTTTAAAGTCCCTGGCAAGCCTGAGCTCGTTTTGTGCTTTAGCCTTGCGGACCTTTTCCCTACAGGTGTTGACTGTTTGAATTCTTCTTTGGTGATTTCTCCCTTTTTGCACTTCTTGTGCATGTCTCTTTTGTGTCTTAGCATAGTTAGAAGTTCTTTGGACATCCATTCTGGCTTCTTTGCACTTGTCCTATTTTTTCTCTTTATTGGCACAGTTTGCAATTGCGCCTTGAGTATTTCACTCTTGAGAAATTCCCATGCATCCGTGACTCCCTTGTCTTTTAGTATCTGTGTCCACGGAATGCTGCTCAGTGTTTCCTTCATTTTCGGAAATCAGCTCTCCTAAAGTCCAAAATCCTGTCGTTCTATGTGATGAAATTGAATCCAACGTGCTTTAAATAGAGGGACTTCTCTCCAATTTCCAAGCTAGCAACCCCATCCCATAATGAAATAAATTGTCTTTCACTCGAGTCTCAGACTCCAAAGCCTTGTGTTTTCTTTCCTTCTACAGGAGGGCGAAGAGGACCGTGGGTTTGAAGTGACTCTCCCGAAAGTTGTGTTCGAGCTGCAGAGGCGCGGGCGCAGGAGCAGCAACACAAAGGTGGTGCAATTATCAGCCAGGAGCCAGACGCTCTTCCAGGTACGGATACCAGAAATGATTGTCAGTTCTTTTGATCACTCCTAATACTGGATTTGAAAGACTTCAGGTGCATCAACACTGGAGCATTATTATAATTGGAGGCCACTTTACCTTCCATGGCTAAAGGCTATTGGATCCTGGGATTTGTCATCGAGGCACCAGCACCCTTTGGGAGACAAGGTTGAAGATTTTGGAGAACTACAACTCTCAGTATTCCAGAGCATTGAGCCATGACCATTGAAGTGGTGCCAAATTGCATTCATTCCGCAGTGTAGATGCACCCAAAGATACATGGATCACTGGGTTGCTGTAAGATTTTTTGGGCTGTATGTTCCAGCAGCATTCGCTCCTGATGTTTTGCCTGCATCTGTGGCTAACTGCATCTTCAGAGGTTGTGTTGGCAATGAGGCAAGTGTTGTACGTGTGTGTTTATCTATCTATTAAGCTTGTTTGATTAAAAAAAATGGTTCAAAACTCGTTTCGGATGGTGGTTCGATTCTAAAGTCAATTCTGATTTTCACATTAAAAATGTTCAAAACTTTTCGAAACTTCCGACACTTCCGAATCCTTTCATTAATGGTTTGAAAGTGTTATTTCCTGTTTCATTGGGTCGTCATTACTTTGAAAGTAGTTGTTTTACTCCAGAAGCGAGGAAAAGCAAGCAGAGGAAATTCCTACCTTCTCTGGTTTAAAATTGGCTTCTCTGGCTTTAAAACTGGCTTCTCTGCTTTAGCCGAGGCCAGGAAATTCCTTCCTTCTGTGGTTTAAAACTGTCTTCTCTGGCTTGAGCCGAGGCTAGGGACCAGAAGCAGGAATAAGCAAGGGGAGGAAATTCCTTCCTTCTCTGCTTTAAAACTGGCTTCTCTGCTTGAACCGAGGCCAAGAAATTCCTACCTTCTCTGGTTTAAAACTGTCTTCTCTGTATTGAGCCAAGGCCAGGAAATTCCTTCCTTCTCTGGTTTAAAACTGTCTTCTCTGGATTGAGCCGAGGCCAGGAAATTCCTACCTTCTCTGGCTTAAAATTGTCTTCTCTGGCTTGAGCCAAGGCCAGGAAATTCCTACCTTCTTTGGCTTTAAAACTGGCTTCTCTGTTTGAGCCAAGGCCAGGAAATTCCTACCTTCTCTGGCTTTAAAATTGGCTTCTCTGGCTTGAGCCAAGGCCAGGAAATTCCTACCTTCTCTGGCTTTAAAACTGGTTTCTCTGCTTGAGCCAAGGCCAGGAAATTCCTTCCTTCTCTGGTTTAAAACTGGTTTCTCTGGCTTGAGCCAAGGCCAGGAATTTCCTTCCTTCTCTGACTTTAAAATTGGCTTCTCTGTTTGAGCCAAAGCCAGGAAATTCCTACCTTCTGTGGTTTAAAACTGGCTTCTCTGGCTTTAAAACTGGCTTCTCTGCTTGAGCCGAGGCCAAGAAATTCCTACCTTCTCTGGTTTAAAACTGTCTCCTCTGGATTGAGCCAAGGCCAGGAAATTCCTTCCTTCTCTGGTTTAAAACTGGCTTCTCTGCTTGAGCCAAGGCCAGGAAATTTCTTTCTTCTCTGGTTTAAAACTGTCTTCTCTGGATTGAGCGAAGGCCAGGAAATTCCTACCTTCTCTGGTTTAAAACCGTCTTCTCTGGATTGAGCCAAGGCCAGGAAATTCCTTCCTTCTCTGGTTTAAAACTGTCTTCTCTGGCTTGAGCCAAGGCCAGGAAATTCCTGCCTTCTCTGGTTTAAAACTGTCTTCTCTGGATTGAGCCAAGGCCAGGAAATTCCTACCTTCTCTGGTTTAAAACTGGCTTCTCTGTTTGAGCCAAAGCCAGGAAATTCCTACCTTCTGTGGTTTAAAACTGGCTTCTCTGGCTTTAAAACTGGCTTCTCTGCTTGAGCCGAGGCCAAGAAATTCCTACCTTCTCTGGTTTAAAACTGTCTTCTCTGGATTGAGCCAAGGCCAGGAAATTCCTTCCTTCTCTGGTTTAAAACTGGCTTCTCTGCTTGAGCCAAGGCCAGGAAATTTCTTTCTTCTCTGGTTTAAAACTGTCTTCTCTGGATTGAGCGAAGGCCAGGAAATTCCTACCTTCTCTGGTTTAAAACTGTCTTCTCTGGATTGAGCCAAGGCCAGGAAATTCCTTCCTTCTCTGGTTTAAAACTGTCTTCTCTGGCTTGAGCCAAGGCCAGGAAATTCCTGCCTTCTCTGGTTTAAAACTGTCTTCTCTGGATTGAGCCAAGGCCAGGAAATTCCTACCTTCTCTGGTTTAAAACTGTCTTCTCTGGATTGAGCCAAGGCCAGGAAATTCCTTCCTTCTCTGGCTTTAAAATTGGCTTCTCTGGCTTGAGCCAAGGCCAGGAAATTCCTACCTTCTCTGGTTTAAAACTGTCTTCTCTGGATTGAGCCAAGGCCAGGAAATTCTTTCCTTCTCTGGTTTAAAACTGGCTTCTCTGGCTTGAGCCAAGGCCAGGAAATTCCTACCTTCTCTGGTTTAAAACTGTCTTCTCTGGATTGAGCCAAGGCCAGGAAATTCCTACCTTCTCTGGCTTTAAAATTGGCTTCTCTGGCTTGAGCCAAGGCCAGGAAATTCCTACCTTCTCTGGTTTAAAACTGTCTTCTCTGGATTGAGCCAAGGCCAGGAAATTCCTACCTTCTCTGGCTTTAAAATTGGCTTCTCTGGCTTGAGCCAAGGCCAGGAAATTCCTACCTTCTCTGGTTTAAAACTGTCTTCTCTGGATTGAGCCAAGGCCAGGAAATTCCTACCTTCTCTGGCTTTAAAATTGGCTTCTCTGGCTTGAGCCAAGGCCAGGAAATTCCTACCTTCTCTGGCTTTAAAACTGGTTTCTCTGCTTGAGCCAAGGCCAGGAAATTCCTTCCTTCTCTGGTTTAAAACTGGTTTCTCTGGCTTGAGCCAAGGCCAGGATATTCCTACCTTCTCTGGCTTTAAAACTGGTTTCTCTGCTTGAGCCAAGGCCAGGAAATTCCTTCCTTCTCTGGTTTAAAACTGTCTTCTCTGGCTTGAGCCAAGGCCAGGAAATTCCTACCTTCTCTGGTTTAAAACTGTCTTCTCTGGATTGAGCCAAGGCCAGGAAATTTCTTCCTTCTCTGGTTTAAAACTGTCTTCTCTGGCTTGAACCAAGGCCAGGAAATTCCTTCCTTCTCTGGTTTAAAACTGGCTTCTCTGGCTTGAACCAAGGCCAGGAAATTCCTTCCTTCTCTGGTTTAAAACTGGCTTCTCTGGCTTGGGCCGAGGCCAGAGACCAGAAGCGGGGAAAAGTTGAATCATTTCTGACTCACTTCATGAGTTGTAACAAAAATGGCGGAAAAAGCTTCGGAAGGGCAAAAACTTCAAAATTGCTTCGAAAAGGTAATTTTTACGAATTTATTCCGAATTACGAAGATTCCGACGGCACCAAACCATGCCTATTATCTATCTATGTATCTATCTATGGAATGTCCAAGGTGGGAGAAATACTTTGATGGCTGAAAGCAAGGAGGAACTGAAGAGCCTTCTAATCCAGGTTTGGGATGGAAGGAAGAAAGGACAAAAGTTTGCAGTTAAACATTTTTTTAAAAAAACCAAGATTATGGCAACCAGACTGACTGATAACTGGCAAATAGAGGGGGAAAACGTGGAGGCAGTGACAGGGTTTGTATTTCTAGGTGCAAAGATTACTGCAGATGCAGACTGCAGCCAGGAAATCAGGAGACGCTTACTTCTTGGGAGGAGAGCAATGTCCAATCTCGATAAAATAGTGAAGAGTAGAGACATCACACTGGCAATGAAGATCCGCATAGTTAAAGCAATGGTATTCCACATAGTAACCTATGGATTCGAGAGCTGGACCATGAGGAACGCTGAGCGAAGGAAGAGAGGCACTTTGGAACTGTGGTGTTGGAGAAAAATGCTAAGAGTGCCTTGGACCACAAGAAGACCCAACCAGTCCTTGAAGGGATGGGCTTGACCTTGAAGGAGCTGGGGGTGGCCACGGCCAACAGGGAGCTCTGGCCTGGGCTGGTCCAGGAGGTCACCAAGAGGCGGAAGCGACTAAACAAATAAACAACAACAGTATTCTCCTGGTTTGACAATGTAATTGTCCATTGTGAGAAAGAAGGACACTTACATTTGTCGAACGTGAGAGAAGTCCAAATACTCAATATGCAATAAGTAAATTGCATACAGAAAAAAATGCACAACTAATACGATGGCGCAGTTGGTTAAAGCACTGAGCTGCTGAGCTTGTTGACCAAACAGTCGCAGGTTTGAATCCGGGAAGCGGCGTGAGCTTCCACTATCAGCTCCAGCTTCTGCCAACCTATTAGTTCAAAAACATGCAAATGTGAGTCGATCAATAGGTACCGCTCCAGCAGGAAGGTAAGGGCGCTCCATGCAGTCATGCCGGCCACATGATCTTGGAGGTGTCTATGGACAACGCTGGCTCTTCGGCTTAGGAATAGAGATGAGCACCAGAGTCCCAGAACTGGATAAGACTGGACTTAATGTCAGGGGAAAATTACCTAATACGAAGCTCAGAAATCCATGTTTGGATGAAACCAGATCTGTCATGTGGATGATGCATTGTTTAACTGAAAACTGCATTGCATGTTACTTTCTTTTGCTTCGGTTGAGCTCCTTCCTTTAGGGCATAAACCGAATGCCTCTCCTAAGCCAGAGCTGGAATTCCATCATTGTAGAAACATGAGTTGGATTTTTCTGCAAATTCGGGTCTTGACATGAATCCTTGCTACTCTGCTTCTCTCTGAAAGAAAATAACTCATATTATAGGGTGTTTTGTTTGGTTTTTTTTGCACCCGGTGACTGTTCCTCCCTGATGGATTTATGTTCCATTAATGGACCGTAAAGTCCCATCTGGAGACAATCGTGGAGGGGTCAGTTCCATCCCAACAGAGATACAGGTTGGGTTTCAGAGAAGGGAGAGGCTTGTGGATGAGACATATTTATCTTGAATTTTAAGAGACGGTAAAGAGGGGTGAAAATGATCTAACCTGTTGTTTGTCATGCAAGTCAGATGTTCCCACCTCAACATCTTTAAACTTACTCGCCCAACGACGCACAATACTCACATCAACACAATCCCCATAAACAGCTTGCATTCTCTGATGAATCTCCTTTGGGGAGATTCTGCACGTTGCTTAAGTTGCATTGACAGAACGTCTGCGCAGGGTTCCATACTTCACACTTTAACAACACAACCGCTCAATGCTAAGGCTTCCCACCAAAATGGAACTGTAGAGGAGAGTCTACCAAACAAGCCAGTACCTTCTGCATACTAGTACTGCCATCTGTTGAGGAGTTACAAAGGTGGAGGCATTGCTTTTCATTCAACCCTCATCTGTCTGTCTGTCTGTCTGTCTGTCTGTCTGTCTGTCTGTCTGTCTGTCTATCTATCTATCTATCTATCTATCTATCTATCTATCTATCTATCTATCTATCTATCTATCTAGCCATCCATGCATCCATGCATCCATCCATCCATCCAGCCCTGCCAGCCAGCCATCCATCCATCCATCCAATGGCCCCTGGGTGCCCCTTCCCAGCCTCTATCTATCTATCTATCTATCTATCTATCTATCTATCTATCTATCTATCTATCTATCTATCTATCTATCTAGCCATCCATCCAGCCAGCCATCCAGCCATCCAGCCAGCCAGCCAGCCAGCCAGCCAGCCAGCCATCCATCCATCCATCCATCCATCCATCCATCCATCCATCCATCCATCCATCCATCCATCCATCCATCCATCCATCTATCTATCTATCTATCTATCTATCTATCTATCTAGCCATCCAGCCAGCCAGCCAGCCAGCCAGCCAGCCAGCCAGCCAGCCAGCCATCCATCCATCCATCCAGCCATCCATCCATCCAGCCAGCCAGCCAGCCAGCCATCTAGTCATCTATCTATCTATCTATCTATCTATCTATCTATCTATCTATCTATCTATCTATCTATCTATGGATTGTCCAGGGTGGAAGGAAGAACCCTTGTCTGTTTGAAGCAAGTGTAAATGTTGCAATTGGCAAGCTTGATTTGCACTGAGTAGCTTTGCAGCTGCAAAGTCAATCAGTGTTGTTGCCTGGAGGCATCCTTTGTTTGGGAGGTGTTAACTGACACTTGATTGTTTGGGTTGTTGTAGGTTTTTTCGGGCTATATGGCCATGGTCTAGAGGCATTCTCTCCTGATGTTTCGCCTGCATCTATGGCAAGCATCCTCACCTCTGAGGATGCTTGCCATAGATGCAGGCGAAACGTCAGGAGAGAATGCCTCTAGACCAGGGGTAGGGAACCTTTGGCCCTCCAGCTGTGGTGGACTTCAACTCCCACAATTCCTTGAGGCTCGGCATTGGGCCAAGGTAAGCCTTTGGGGCGAATGCCGAGCCTCAAGGAATTGTGGGAGTTGAAGTCCACCACAGCTGGAGGGCCAAAGGTTCCCTACCCCTGCTCTAGACCATGGCCATATAGCCCGAAAAACCCTACAACAACCCAGTGATTCCGGCCATGAAAGCCTTCGACAATACTTGACTGTTTGCTGTCCGGAATTCCCCTGTTGCTGAGTGGTGTTCAGCAACTGAGTGGTGTTCAGCCTTCAACAACACAGATAACAAAATATTTGAAATTCGGATTCGAAATGAACTCCCCTCCTCTCCGAAATGGATTTCTGCCATTTTGCACATCCCTACTAACCTGCAATCGACAATAAATGGTAAATAATGTTAATTGTTCAAAAAGAGATGAGAGAGGAACATTGGTCTGAGATTTCCATTACTTCCTTTAGGGCCGAGATGCCAACCAGATCCTTGGTGGAAAGGTGATTGGGATCTCCGTGGGGAACACTCTGGTCCACGACCTGCCCAAGGAACAGCGCGTGGCCATCACTTTCTTGCACAAACCTCTTCCGGTAGGTTCTCCATCCTTCCATATTCTTGGACGATTGAGGACTATTATTACACTATGTAAAAAAGTTTGAAAAGTATCCATTCCTGGTTTGAAAATACTATTTCCTGTTTAATTGTGCGGTCCTTACTTTGAAAGTAATTGTTCTATTCCAAAAACTTTGTTTTTGTGGCTGCCACAAACTATGTCAAATTGGTTGAGACTCAAGGAGATATTCATCCAAAATTTATAGCAGTATGTGCTACAGGACGTCCCACAAAAACAATTTTTTGCAATTTAATACACTTTTTCCGTGTTTTTATGATAGAACCAATCAGAAAATGACATTTATAACCCAGGAACAAAAATCACGTCACATAGGGTTATTGGTGTTTTGAAATAGGCAGTCTTTTGTCCTCCATAGGCGATAGAAGATGATGGGTAAGAGGTTGTGGATTGTCTCTATCTACTCACACACAGACTTGTGCAATGCAGCTATCACAAAAAGTCTCAGTCCTTAGTAACGGGGGATATCAATCTCTCATTTTTGTGTCATAGGTTGATTTCTCTAGGAACTCTAGTTTGATAGGAAATAAGTGTTGCGGGATGCTGATACATGAAGTGATCTGTAGTTTCCAAATCATGAGTCCAATGTGGGCTAGGCAAAACTATGGTGAGGTGGATCTGTAATTAGTTAAATGGATGAACCCAGAGGGTGATTCTCCCCAAGGCTTCCTCTTCATCCTGGAAAGAAGTGACAAGTGGAGTGCCACAAACAGGTTCCGTCCTGGGCCCGGTCCTGTTCAGGATCTTTATTAATGAGTTAGATGAAGGGCCAGAAGGCAGGATCATCAAGTTTGCAGACGACACCAAATTGGGAGGGAGAGACAATACTCCAGAGGACAGGAGCAGGATTCAAAACCATCTTGACAGATTAGAGAGAGGGGCCAAAACTAACAAAATGAAGTTCAACAGTGAAAAATGCAAGATACTCCATGCGAAGCCGTGACTCCCACCGCTTGTTACTAAAAATTTAAAACCGTTCACTTGCTGCCACCAAA
>NW_026847993.1:5393364-5405706 GCF_025583915.1 Anolis sagrei ordinatus | reverse complement strand
TCCAGCTTCAAAAGTTCCCTCAGCTGTTGATAATCTTCCACCTCCGACGTCCTTATCCAACTATCAAACAGTTGAGACAGTCTTGAGGCCACCTGAGCAAAACTTTGAGCTTTATCCTTTTTTATTGTCCTGAACTTAAATCTATAATATTCAGGAGTCAATCTAAATTCTTGTTGAATCTGCTTCTTAAACAGATCATAGTCTCCATAAGACTCCTCAGGCATCTGTCCATAAATCTGCAAAAGTTTCCCACTTATTTGTGGCCTTAGGTATGTCATCCATCTTTCTTTAGCCACATCAAAATCTCGACAACATCTCTCAAAAGATATTAGGAATTTCTCTGGATCATCGTCTTTGTTGAATTTTGGGAATTTCTTCATCAAATCTGGGGTATTTCCTCCAGATCTTCCCTCCTGGGTTTCACTGGCTGTTTGAGACAAAGCCAATCTTTGTTTCTCTAGCTCAAACTCCATTCTCTTCAATTCTAACTCCTGTTCCAATTCTCTCACTCTCTGTCTTTCTTCAAACTCTCTCTGTTTTGCCTCTTTCTCCATTTCAAGTTCTCTTTCCCTCTGTCTCTCTTCCATCTCGATTTGCAATCGTTTCATCTCTAACTTGTACTTAAAAGCCATTTCTGAGAAAGGTATTGGCTCATCTGTTTCAGAGCTCGAATTTTCCTCTACTCTTTCCTCAGCTAGCTTTCTCTGCCGCCTGGTAGCCATTTTTCAGCAACTTTTACCTCACAACTTATTTCAAAATTAAACTTAAGGCACTCGATTAGCTGTTACACGAATCCCGTCGTCTGCCACCAAATTTGCGAAGCCGTGACTCCCACCGCTTGTTACTAAAAATTTAAAACCGTTCACTTGCTGCCACCAAAATATGTGAGGAAGTCTCCAAAATGAAATAATGGTGTAAAATCCCAAATAAATAGGATCACCACACAGATGTAATAAAGATTTGAGACTTCTAGCTTAAATTGCCACCATAATATAAGTGATATTGGTAAAAATGATCTCTGGTTATCCTTATCTGTGTTGTGAGGCACCTTGGGTAGTGTGGAATGCTTCAAACGTGGAAATCAGTGAAGGAGGCAAGTTTAAAACACAAAAAGAACAGGTTTATTGTTATCAGAGCGTAAATTGTTGCAAAATTAAACTGTTGAACTTGGCACAAGCTTGATGGATACAAAATGGCTTGGTTGAGTTACATTAAGTCTTCCGATGTTACAATCCTTTAACTCTTTCTACAGTGAGGTACTTTATTATTTCAGTGTTCCCTATTGTGAATATTTACAACTGTTTGTCCTTCACCGGATCAAACCAACGATCTCCAGATTTTCACCACTGGGATCCCTGAAACCCTTTCTTGTTAGATTCTTTTCTACTCAAGCAATCTAACGAGTTTCCACCTTCAGCTTCCTAGCTGGAATAATATTCACAAAACCTAAGAACTAACTGAATTTACACTACTCCACAGAGCCTCCTTGACTCTGCTACTCTCCTCAGGGTCTCATCCGCCTGACTGAAAATAAACTGTCGCTTTCAAACCTTTTTTACCTAAGCTCCGCCCACCTCCTCTGGCTTGTCACCATGGCAACCTATCTCTCTCTCAGCTAGGCCCTGGCCACAATGTAAAGCCTAAACACAGTTTGAAACACAGTATAATGAACACTTCTCTACACTCCACTTAGGCAGAAAAAACGAAATGCAAAGAGACAGAACGGGGGACGATGATGCCTGGCTTGAGAGCAGCACGTGTGAAAAAGATCTTGGAGTCCTCGTGGACAACAAGTTAAACATGAGCCAACAATGTGATGTGGTGGCAAAAAAAGCCAATGGGATTTTGGCCTGCATCAATAGGAGCCTAGTGTCTAGATCTAAGGAAGTCATGCTCCCCATGCTCTATTCCGCCTTGGTTAGACCACACCTGGAATATTGTGTCCAATTCTGGGCACCACAATTCAAGAGAGATATCGACAAGCTGGAATGTGTCCAGAGGAGGGCGACTAAAATGATCAAGGGTCTGGAGAACAAGCCCTATGAGGAGCGGCTTAAGGCGCTGGGCATGTATGCAATGGAGGAATGGCTTCAAATTACAAGAGAGGAGATTCCATCCAGGCAACAGGAGACAGGCTACCTCTTAACAGATACTCTCATTGATTAACTTTGGAGCCTCATGGCAACTCGATACTATTCAAGCTTGCTAATTGCAACATTCACGCTTGATTCAAACAGACAGAATCACTGGGTTGCTGTAAGTTTTTCGGGCTGTATGTAAACATGGCTTGCATCAATAGTTAGCATAGTGTCTAGATCTAGGGAAGTCATGCTCCCCATGCTCTATTCTGCTTTGGTTAGACCACCCCTGGAATATTGTGTCCAATTCTGGGCACCACAATTCAAGAGAGATATTGACAAGCTGGAATGTGTCCAGAGGAGGGCGACTGAAATGATCAAGGGTCTGGAGAACAAGCCCTATGAGGAGCGGCTTAAGGAGCTGGGCATGTTTAGCCTGAAGAAGAGAAGGCTGAGAGGAGATATGATAGCCATGTATAAATATGTGAGAGGAAGCCACAGGGAGGAGGGAGCAAGCTTGTTTTCTGCTTCCCTGGAGACTAGGACGCGAAACAATGGCTTCAAACTACAAGAAAGGAGATTCCATCTGAACATGAGGAAGAACTTCCTGACTGTGAGAGCCATTCAGCAGTGGAATTCTCTGCCCCGGAGTGTGGTGGAGGCTCCTTCTTTGGAAGCTTTTAAACAGAGGCTGGATGGCCATCTGTCAGGGGTGATTTGAATGCAAGATTCCTGCTTCTTGGCAGAATGGGGTTGGACTGGATGGCCCATGAGGTCTCTTCCAACTCTTTGATTCTATGATTCTATGGTTCTGTCCATCGCTGGTGTCAGGAATCTATTTGTGTCAACCAACTTCGGTTTAGTGAGATCAGTTGTGTCAAACATGTTTTGGTCTTCGGCTCTGAGAATTCCTGGCCATTGGACAACCTGGTTAGGAACTTCTGGGAGTCAGAGGCCCAAACATCTGGAGGGCCACAAGTTTGGCACCTTTGAGTTAGAAGGATATTTTGGAGAATCTTGTGAGTAACGTGCAGGGGTATCTCACCCCACAGTGATATCTCCCTTATTTCCGAAAACCACATACTAACTTTTGATTTTGCATCTTTCAGGGGAACATAACTCCACAATGTGTATTCTGGGATATGGAAGGTAAGTGCCTGAGATGTTATATATATGTTACTGTATTGTACTATACCACTACACTGCAATATTATTAGTAATATTACATGTAAATATACAATTATTATATTATTAGTAGTATTATATTGTATTACATCATAATATTGTAATAGATAATATATAATATAATTTAATCTATATAAATAAAAATGTAATGTTCGTTTGTGGGATTAACAGAACTCAAAACCACTGGACGAATTGGCACCAAATTTGGACACAATACACCTAACAACCCAATGTATGTTCTTCACTCAAAAAAAAATTGATTTTGTCATTTGGGAGTTGTAGTTGCTTTGATTTATAGTTCACCTACAATCAAAGAGCATTCTGATTGATCTGGACCAAACTTGGCACGTATACTCAGTGTTTCCAAATGTGATCACTGATGGAGTTTGGGGAAGATAGGCCTTGACATTTGGGTGTTGTGTTTGCTGGGATTTATAGTTCACCTACATCAAAGAGCATTCTGAACTCCACCAAGAATGGAATTGAACCAAACTTGGCACACAGAACTCCTATGACCAGGAGAAAATACTGGAAGGGTTTGGTGGGCAGTGTCCTTTGGTTTTGGAGTTGTAGTTCACCTACATCCAGAGATCACTGTGGACTCAAACAATGATGGATCTGGACCAAACTCTACACGAATACTCAATATGCCCAAATGTGAACACTGGTAGAGTTTGGGGAAAATAGAATCTTGACATTTGGGAGTTGTAGTTGCAGGGATTTATAGTTCACCTACAATCACAGAGCATTCTGAATCCCACCAACGATAGAATTGGGCCAAACCTCGCACACAGAACCCCCATGTTGGCCACAGCAACGCGTGGCAGGGGACGGCTAGTATAATATATAATCTATATGAATAAAAATGTCATATTTGTTTGTGGAACTAACTCAAAAACCACTGGACGAATTGACACCAAATTTGGACACATGACACCTATCAGGCCAACGAGTGACCATCACTCATAAAAACACTGGAAAAACACAGCAGAGGGGACTAAACCCCCCCCCCCCAAAATAAAAAAATCATTACAGTGCATGCGCGTAACCACATAGATACACATATACACAAATATATGCACAAACATATACACATACAAAACAAATATACACAGACTGGGCCACAGCAACGCATGGCAGGGGATGGCTAGTATATAATATATATGCGGAGTGGATGTAAAACGCTAACCCTTGCTACTGTTAATGGGCAAGGCTGGGCACTAAATTTGCAAGCCAGAGCTTACTGAGTTTCTGATAGACGAAGTATGCTTCCCTCTCTTCCCTTTTCTATTAAAATCTGAGGTTTTAAGCTAAAATGATTGATATCTTTTCATTGGGTTCAAATCAGACCACCCTTCTGCGTCTCTGCGTGAGTCACAGTTCTCAATAAACCACGGACTGCAAAGAGAGGAGCCCACAATAGTGGATCACTTTGCAGTAAAGATTGCATGCTCCAGTTACACATGTCAAAGACAGAGAAAACTGGGTTGTTGTAGGTTTTTTCGGGCTATACAGCCATGGTCTACAGGCATTCTCTCCTGACGTTTCGTCTGCATCTATGGCAAGCATCCTCAGAGGTTTATTTATCGTGTCATCAGCAACCATACCATTGTGTTACATTTCTAACAGAACAAAACAAACAAACAGACAAAATACAAAACTTGTGAGTTTGGTAGTTGGTTAAATGTCCTTTGACCAGTATCTGGCCACTTGGAGTGCCTCTGGTGTTGCTGCAAGGAGGTCCTCCATTGTGCATGTGGCAGGGCTCAGGGTGCATTGCAGCAGGTGGTCAGTGGTTTGCTCTTCTCCGCACTCGCATGTCGTGGATTCCACTTTGTGGCCCCATTTCTTGAGATTGGCTCTGCATCTCGTGGTGCCAGAGCGCAGTCTGTTCAGCGCCTTCCAAGTCGCCCAGTCTTCTGTGTCCCCAGGGGGGAGTCTCTCATCTCTAATCTCTCATCTGGTATCACCCATGGATTGAGGTGCTGGGTTTGAGCCTGCCACTTTTGGACTCTCGCTTGCTGGAGGTGTTCCAGCGAGTGTCTCTATAGATCTTAGAAAACTATTTCTTGATTTAAGTCATTGACGTGCTGGCTGATACCCAAAAGGGGTTGAGCTGGAGATGTCTCTGCCTTGGTCCTTTCACTATTGGCTGCTACTTCCCGGCGGATGTCAGGTGGTGCAATACCGGCTAAGCAGTGTAATTTCTCCAGTGGTGTAGGGCGCAGACACCCGTGATAATGCGGCATGTCTCATTCAGAGCCACATCCACTGTTTTAGTGTGGTGAGATGTGTTCCACACTGGGCATGCATACTCAGCAGCAGAGTAGCACAGCGCAGGGGCAGATGTCTTCACTGTGTCTGGTTGTGATCCCCAGGTTGTGCCAGTCAGCTTTCGTATGATATTGTTTCTAGCACCCACTTTTTGCTTGATGTTCAGGCAGTGCTTCTTGTAGGTCAGAGCACGGTCCAGAGTGACTCCCAGGTATTTGGGTGCGCTGCAATGCTCCAGTGGGATTCCTTCCCAGGTAATCCTCAGAGCTCGGGATGCTTGTCTGTTCTTAAGGTGAAAGGCACATGTCTGTGTTTTAGATGGATTAGGGATCAGTTGGTTTTCCCTGTAATAGGCAGTAAGGGCACCTAGAGCTTCGGAGAGCTTCTTTTCAACCATCTCAAAGCTCCCTGCTTGAGTGGTAATGGCACGATCATCAGCATAGATGATAGATGATGCTGGGGATCCTCAGAGGTAGTGAGGTCTTAGATGCAGGCGAAACGTCAGGAGAGAATGCCTCTAGACCATGGCCATATAGCCCGAAAAAACCTACAACAACCCAGTGATTCTGGCCATGAAAGCTTTCGACAACACAGAAAACTATTTGCCAATAGCAGAGCATTCTTGTAAACAGTAGCCTGTGCAAAAATCCAGTGGGCAGCCCTCCTCTTTGATTAATGCATCTTAATTCCCCGAGGCACACATAATTTACTATTTTCTTCTAGTACAGCGTTTCTCAACCTGGGGGTCGGGACCCCTGGGGGGTTCACAAGGGGGTGTCAGAGGGGTTGCCAAGGGCTATCAGAAAACACAGTATTTTTGTTGGTCATTGGGGTTCTGTTTGGAAGTTTGGCCCAATTGTATCATTGGTTGGGTTCAGAATAATAGTAATAATAATAATAATAATAATAATAATAATAATAATTTATTTATACCCAATGATGGTCCAGATCCATCATTGTTTGAGTCTGCAGTGCTCTCTGGACGTAGGCAAACTACAACTCCAAAACTCAAGGTCAATGCTCACCAAACCCTTTTACTAATAATAATAATTTATTTATACCCCGCCACCATCTCCCCAAGGGGACTCGGGGCGGCTTACATGAGGCCAAGCCCAACAACACATCACCCAACAACACAACAGTGAAAACAAAACAGCAAGCAAATAAAACAGTACAATTGATATAACTCACATATAAACAATAACACAGAGAAAAACCTTATACTCTTAGATTGTAGGTGAACTATAAATCCCAGCAACACCCAAATGTCAAGGTCTATTTTCCCCAAACCCAACCAGTGTTCACATTTGGTCATATTGAGTATTCGAGCCAAGTTTGGTCCAGATCAATCACTGTTTGAGTCCATAGTGCTGTTTGGATGTAGGTGAACTACAACTCCCAAACTCAAGGTCAATGCCCAGAAAACCCTTCCAGTATTTTCTGTTGGTCATGGGAGTTGTGTATTATAAAGCGTTCTTCCTTTAATTGGCCGTCTGGGCAGGGCCAAACAATCCCACCGCTTGACAAGCCAATTATAAAGGAACCTTCGAGGCTTATCAAGGCAGGGGGAAACAATCAAAGAAATCCCACCACTGCAAGACCAATTATAATAACTCAAAAAGAGGCTTTTGTAGGGTTTGAGGGGATGTCTCGTTGTGTAAAACTTTCGCTGCCACCAAACTAAAGAAATCACGAACCCTCTAGTTATTTAAAATATTATCAGGCTGTTTTGAATTACCACAAGGCTTGTTACTCCACCAATGGCTGTGTATAATCAAGGGCTTTCTCTGAGGGGTAAATAGGAGAGGTTGATTCAATAAGGAGAGGACTCTAAACCAAAAATAGCACTTGACTCAGGCTTTAAGTTTAAAAAATAATAAGAAAGAGTTTATTGACTACAAATTCAGAAATAACACGTGAATGCAGGTACTGAGGCTTGATGGTTACAGATAAAAGTGCTCTTGTTTCTTACGAGCGTATTGGTTGCTTGAGAGAATGTTCTTGTCTTAGTTACAGTATCAATAAACACAACACCCAGCTAATTTTCTCAAAAAAAATAGCTGTAATCTCAGTCTGTCACAACCCACTGTGCTGTACAGACTAAAGGCCAACTGCCTATTTTAAACAGAGACTCCTAAAACAATCCAACTTCTACCCTAATCTCTCTCTCAGAACTCCGACTGCTCTCTAACTCTTCTCAGAACTCAGCTGAACTCCCTCTAAAACTGTCAAATCTCACTGTTCTCTTTCCCTCCTTCTGCCTAACTCCGCCCCTATTCTCTAAACCAATCCTAGCTGTTGCTGGGCTGGCACAGGCCTCAGCCACTCCCCCTTCTGCCCTGGAGCTTTTCCCTACTCTAACATGGCTCCAGCAGCACTCTGCCAGGCCTTCTAACTGAATCTACCTAGCCTGTCTTTTCCTGGCCCTGCCACCCTGGCTGGCAAGGTAAGGGATCTTTACATGTATCTTATTGTCTATGAGTTTTTTAATTGCTTGTACTGTTGTTATTATTGCTTGTATTGTTGTGTTTTGGCTCGGCCTCATGTAAGCCACAACAAGTCCCTTGGGGAGATGGTAGCGGGGTAGAAATAAAGTATTATTATTACTATTATTATTATTATTATTATTATTATTATTATTATTATACCATGCCATAGCACAAACTCATATTCCAGCACTCAACCCAATGCACAGTGCAGACTGCAAATCTGAATACGCATCTCTAAACTGCCAAGCCCCCCAAATTCCATAGAATGAGACCATGGCAATTCAAATAGAATCATGGGACTGTGACTATGTAGTGAGAACGGACTCCAAACGTTGGAGATAACAGTGGAATCACAAATGCAATGCTATCTCTCCTTGTGACTCTAGCTGGCCACTCTGGGAACTGGAGCACATTGGGCTGCGAAGCAAAACCGGGATACAACCAGACAACCTGCCTCTGCGACCACCTCACCTTCTTCGCCGTAATGATGGTGAGTGTCAAATTCCTATAAAGCGAGGATTGAATGAAAAGTAATGCCTCCACCTTTGTAATTCCTCAACAGATGGCAGGTACTGGCTTGTTCAGTAGACTCTCCTCTACAGTTCCATTTTGGCGGGAAGCCTTAGCATTGAACAGTTGTGTTGTTAAAGTGCAAGGTATGGAAAATGAGATATGAGATTTGAATGAAAAGTAATGCTTCCACCTTCGTAACTCCTCAACAGATGGCAGTACTGGTATGTGGCAGGTACTGGCTTGTTCAGTAGACACTCCTCTACAGTTCCATTTTGGTGGGAAGCCTTAGCATTGAACAGTTGTCTTGCTAAAGTGCAAAGCATGGAAAATGAGATATGAGATTTGAATGAAAAGTAATGCCTCTACCTTTGCAACTCCTCAACAGATGGCAGTACTGGTATGTGGCAGGTACTGGCTTGTTCAGTAGACACTCCTCTACAGTTCCATTTTGGCAGGAAGCCTTAGCATTGAACAGTTGTGTTGTTAAAGTTCAAAGTATGGAAAATGAGATATAAGATTTGAATGAAAACTAATGCCTCCATTTTCGTAACTCCTCAACAGATGGCAGTACTGGTATGCGGCATGTACTGGCTTGTTCAGTAGACTCTCCTCTACAGTTCCATTTTGGCAGGAAGCCTTAGCATTGAACAGTTGTTAAAGTGCAAAGTATGGAAAATGAGATATAAGATTTGAATGAAAACTAATGCCTCCATCTTCGTAACTCCTCAACAGATGGCAGTACTGGTATGCGGCATGTACTGGCTTGTTCAGTAGACTCTCCTCTACAGTTCCATTTTGGCAGGAAGCCTTAGCATTGAACAGCTGTGTTGTTAAAGTGCAAAGTATGGAAAATGAGATATGAGATTTGAATGAAAAGTAATGCCTCTACCTTCGCAACTCAACAGATGGCAGTACTGGTATGCGGCAGGTACTGGCTTGTTCAGTAGACTCTCCTCTACAGTTCCATTTTGGTCGGAAGCCTTAGTATTGAACAGTTGTGTTGTTAAAGTGCAAAGTATGGAAAATGAGATATGAGATTTGAATGAAAACTAATGCCTCCATCTTCGTAACTCCTCAACAGATGGCAGTACTGGTATGCGGCATGTACTGGCTTGTTCAGTAGACTCTTCTCTACAGTTCCATTTTGGCAGGAAGCCTTTGCATTGAACAGTTGTATTGTTAAAGTGCATAGTATGGAAAATGAGATATAAGATTTGAATGAAAACTAATGCCTCCATCTTCGTAACTCCTCAACAGATGGCAGTACTGGTATGCGGCAGGTACTGGCTTGTTCAGTAGACTCTCCTCTACAGTTCCATTTTGGCGGGAAGCCTTAGCATTGAACAGTTGTGTTGTTAAAGTGCAAAGTATGGAAAATGAGATATGAGATTTGAATGAAAAGTAATGCCTCCACCTTCGTAAATCCTCAACAGATGGCAGTACTGGTGTGCGGCAGGTACTGGCTTGTTCAGTAGACTCTCCTCTACAGTTCCATTTTGACAGGAAGCCTTAGCATTGAACAGTTGTGTTGTTAAAGTGTGAAGTATGGAACCCTGTGAATTCTTGACAGCAGAAGGTGTCACCCCAAAGGAGATTCATCAGAGAATGCAACCTGCTTATGGTGATTGTGTTGACGTGACTACAGTGCGTCGTTGGGCGAGTAAGTTTAAAGAGGTTGAGCTGACACCTTCTGCTGTCAAGAATTCAATGACTGCATGTTGCTTAAGTCGCATTGACCGACCGTCTGTATAGGGTTCCATACTTAAGAACACAACCATTCAATGCTAAGAACACAACCATTCAATGCTAAGAACACAACCATTCAATGTGTATGTGTATGGTCTAATATGTTTCGGCATTGAATGTTTGCCGTTTATATGTTGTGTTCCGCCCTAAGTCCCCTTCGGGGTGAGATGGGTGGAATAGAAATGCTTTAAATAAATAAATAAATAATAAATAAGGCTTCCCACCAAAATGGAACTGTAGAGGAGAGTCTACTGAACAAGCCAGTACCTGTCGCATACCAGTACTGCCATCTGTTGAGGAGTTACGAAGGTGGAGGCATTACTTTTCATTCAATCCTGGTATATCTCCATCCTCTTCTGTTTCTCTCTTTTTCTTACAAAAATACCTTTCCTCTTCAGGTGTCGTCCCCAGATATTGACCACGTCCACCACAAATACCTGACCCTCATCACTTACGTTGGTTGCGTCATTTCAGCAATGGCTTCGTTCTTCACCATCTTCTCCTTCCTTTGTTCAAGGTGAGATAGGGAAGCTGTCCTGGCTCCTTCTCTGCTCTCTTCCAAAGTTCAACAAAGACTGTTGTATTTAGGAACTTATCACACAAGGTGGATACAGTGCAATTACAGCAGGACAAAAGCACCTTTCATTGGGACTTTGTGCATGACGTCATGTTCATCCCATGGTTGCATTGATCACGATTCGATTATGTCTTTTCATTGATGGCATAAACCCATTAGTAATACAACGTTACTAGGCCTGTTTGATCAAGAAAAAATTTGTTTCTAAAATCGTTTTGTAATTGGGGTGTTTTTTTGTTTCGATATTTAAAATAATTACAAAACTTCCCAAAAAAAGTTTTGGTATTTACAAAATTTTGTAAATATTAACGAATTTTTAGAATATTTTTTTATTTTTTAAGAATAATATTAAAATAATATTAAAAAATATTTTAAAATGGAAAATTAACCAAAAAATGGCCCAAATGTGGACCAAACACAGGCAGGACAGCAAATGAGAGCACACACCAACAGAAGAGTCTTTTCTTTTTTAGAATATTTTTAAGAATAATATTAAAATAATATTAAAAAATAATATTAAAAATAATATTAAAAATATTTTAAAATGGAAAATTAACCAAAAAATGGCCCAAATGTGGACCAAACACAGCCACGAGACAGCAAATGAGAGCACACACCAACAGAAGAGTCTTTTCTTTTTTAGAATATTTTTTAAGAATAATATTAAAATAATATTAAAAAATAATATTAAAAATAATATTAAAAATATTAAAAAATGGAAAATTAACCAAAAAATGGCCCTGATGTGGACCAAACACAGGCAGGAGACAGCAAATGAGAGCACACACCAACAGAAGAGTCTTTTCTTTTTTAGAATATTTTTTGTATTTTTTAAGAATAATATTAAAATAATATTAAAAAATAATATTAAAAAATATTTATTTAAAATGGAAAATTAACCAAAAAATGGCCCAAATGTGGACCAAACACAGGCAGGAGACAGCAAATGAGAGCACACACCAACAGAAGAGTCTTTTCTTTTTTAGAATATTTTTTAAGAATAATATTAAAATAATATTAAAATAATATTAAAAATAATATTAAAATAATATTAAAAAATATTTTAAAATGGAAAATTAACCAAAAAATGGCCCAAATGTGGACCAAACACAGGCACGAGACAGCAAATGAGAGCACACACCAACAGAAGAGTCTTTTCTTTTTTAGAATATTTTTTAAGAATAATATTAAAATAATATTAAAAAATAATATTAAAAATAATATTAAAAAATTTTAAAATGGAAATATTTTAAAATTAAGAAACAAATTCACAAAAACCGAAGGAACTAGGAAGTAATGAATCCAAGCAAGGAATAAAGCAGCACTCACAGCAGCAAGGAAGATCCAATCCAGTTGCTAGCCAAGCCAAGCCAAGCCAAGCCAATGCAAACCCTCCCGCCGGACCTCTTCTCTCTCCCTCGCCCTCTGCAGCAATGGCCGCGCGGAGCCGCTTTGAAAGGGCTCGCCGGCCAATCAAAAA
>NW_026847993.1:5345864-5388364 GCF_025583915.1 Anolis sagrei ordinatus | reverse complement strand
TTGAGGTCTTCAATTCCTACGTCAAGAACTTCCTCCTCAAACTAAGCCTGGTGGGATGGGGTGAGTGCTGGACAAGGCAGTCGAGTAACAATATCCTGCTAAAGGACTATGCATAGGACATTATGTCCTGGTCTCATAGGAAGCAGACACTAAATCAGGTGTTTCAAACTCCTTTTCATCATGGGTCACATCCACCTTATTATGGTTGCCTTCAAAGGGCATCCCATCCACAAGTCTTGTATCTCATTCCAAGCACCAATCTTCTGATGAAGCAAAACAAATGACAACCTCCCAGATGTTACCCATCAGTTCTAGTTCCGATGCTTTTTATTATATGACTAGTTTGCATACCTAGCATTTCCTGGGTTATTTGAAAAAGTCAAAAATCCAAAAACCCCCAAAAACTCCCATCTGTACTTAAAGTTTGTTATGTTGGGCAATAGGCCTGTGCGGTTTCGTTCGTTAATTCGTTAATTCGTTATTAATTCGTTATTTTTACCATTTCCGAAGCGATATTGAAACATATTTCCAAACCCGGAAGGGTTTTTAAATATCGAACCAGCAGCCCCCATAGTTTTAACGAGCCTCCGCTCGTTTCGTTAATGGGGTGGAGGCTGCTGGAGTGCTGGTGCCTGGGAGCCAATTCGGCGCTCCCAAACAGTGCACCACCATGGGTCCGTGGCTGCCTGTTTTTGATTGGCCGGCGAGCCCTTTCAAAGCGGCTCCGCGCGGCCCGTAGCTTCAAGAGGGCGAGGGAGTTTGCATTGGGTTGGCTTGGCAATGGCTGCTAGCAACTCGGATTGGATTCATTCCTTGCTGCTGTGAGTGCTGCTTGCTTCATTTGCTGTCTCTTGCCTGTGTTTGGTCCACATTTGGGCCATTTTTTGGTTAATTTTCCATTTTAAAATATTTTTAATATTATTTTTTAATATTATTTTTAATATTATTTTTAATATTATTCTTAAAAAATATTCTAAAAAAGAAAAGACTCTTCTGTTGGTGTGTGCTCTCATTTGCTGTATCCTGCCTGTGTTTGGTCCACATTTGGGCCATTTTTTGGTTAATTTTCCATTTTAAAATATTTTTTATATTTTTTTAATATTTTTTTTTAATATTATTTTAATATTATTCTTAAAAAATATTCTAAAAAAGAAAAGACTCTTCTGTTGGTGTGTGCTCTCATTTGCTGTATCCTGCCTGTGTTTGGTCCACATTTGGGCCATTTTTTGGTTAATTTTCCATTTTAAAATATTTTTTAATATTATTTTAATATTATTCTTAAGAAATACCAAAAATATTCTAAAAATTCGTTAATATTTACAAAATTTCTTAAATACCAAAACTTTTTTTTTGAAAGTTTTGTAATTATTTTAAATATCGAAACAAAAAAACACCCCAATTACAAATCGATTTTAGAAACAAATTTTTTCTTGATCAAACAGGCCTATTGGGCAAGTTTGCTCTAGATCAGTGTTTCTCAACCTGGGGGTCGGGACCCCTGTGGGGGTCGCGAGGGGGTGTCAGAGGGGTCACCAAAGACCATCAGAAAACATAGTGTTTTCTGTTGGTCATGGGGGTTCTGTGTGAAAAGTTTGGTCCAATTCGATCATTGGTGGGGTTCAGAATGCTATTTCATTGTGGGTGAACTATAAATCCCAACAACTACCACTCCCAAATGGCAAGGTCTATTTTCTCCAAACTCTGCCAGTGTTCATATTTGGGCATATTGAGTATTTGTGCCAAGTTTGATCCAGATCCATCATTGCTCGAGTCCACAGTGTTCTCTGGATGTAAGATTCCATCTGAACACAAGGAAGAACTTCCTGACTGTGAGAGCTGTTCAGCAGTGGAACTCTCTGCCCCAGAGTGTGGTGGAGGCTCCTTCTTTGGAAGCTTTTAAACAGAGGCTGGATGGCCATCTGTCAGGGGTGATTTGAATGCAATATTCCTGCTTCTTGGCAGTAGGTTGGACTGGATGGCCCTTGAGGTCTCTTCCAACTCTTTGATTCTATGATTCTCTGGATGTAGGTGAACTACAACTCCAAAAACTCGAGGTCAATGTCCACCAGGCCTTCCCAGTATTTTCTCTTGGTCATCGGAATTCTGTGTGCCAAGTTTGATTCAATTCCATCATTGGTGGAGTTCAGAAGGCTCTTTGATAGTAGGTGAACTATAAATCCCAGCAACCCCAGCATTACCAAATGACAAAATCAATCACCCCTAACCCCACCAGTATTCAAATTTGGGCGTATCAGGTATTTGTGCCAAATTTGGTCCAGTGGCTGCAAATACATCCTACATATCAGATATTTACATGACGATTCATAACAGGAGCAAAATGACAATAATGAAGTCGCACTGAAAAAAATGTTATGGTTGGGGGTCACCACAACATGAGGAATTGCATTAAGGGGTCGCGGCATTAGGAAGGTTGAGGAACACTGCTCTAGATGCATCATCAGTGGGGTTCAGTGTGCTCTCTGGCTGCAGGGTAAACTACAGCTCCCACTATGGCGAGTCAGTCTCCTAAAAGCCCTCCAGTAGGTTGAGTTTGTCTTGGGGGTTCTCTGTGCCAAGTTTGGTCCAGGTCCGTCATTAGTGGAGGTCATCGTTTCTCTGATTGTGGGTGAATTACAACTCCCAGAAAGGAAGGTCAGTTTTACCCAAACCCCTCCAGTAATCAAATTTGGGCATATCAGGTATGCATGCCAAGTTTGGTCCAGATCCATTGGTGTTTGGGTTCACAGTGCTCTCTGGATGTAGGAGAACTACAACTCCCCCAAATCAAGGTGAATTTTCCCCAAAGATCAATATATTTTTGCTGGTCATGGGGGCTCTGAGTGCCAAGTTTGGTCCAGTTCCATCTCTGGTGGAGCTCATGGGTTGCAGGTAAACTTTACATCCAATGTAAAGTTTATGGGATATGGGAGTTATGTAAGGGAGCATTAACTCTGCGCTGTTCTTTGCTTACAGGACTTCCCATTATCATTGTGTCTCTGGTCTTCTTGATTGATCAATCCCATTATGGACCATTCTCTTTGGAAGTCTACGATTCCACCAAAGGACCGACCAATGTAACCATGTAAGATCTGGGGCACTGGGTAGGGGATGTGGCATCAAGTGCGTAGTATAGCCCCAGACATGTTTTCTTGGGGTCATTGGGCTGCCTTGTGAAGTTTATTTTGTTGGGCAAACAAAAGAGAATTATATTTCCTTGAAATTTCTATGAATGGTTTCTAGGCTCTTTACCATCATGGACATGTTCCGGTTTGTTTCTATCCTCCTTCAACCGAGATGCCCATTTAAATGGAAGGGAGGAGAGAGGGATAGAGAGAAAAGGAAGGAAGGAATAAAGAAAAGAAGAAAGGAGGGAAGGTGGGGAGAAAGGAGAAAGGAAGGAAGGAGAAAGGAAGGAAGGAAATAGGGAGGGAGAGAAGAAGGAAGGAAGGGAGGAAAAAAGGAGGAAAGAAAGAGGGAAGGAGGGAGAGAGAAAAGAAACTAGGAAGGAAGGAAGAAGGAAGGAAAGAGAAAGGAAGGAAGAAGGAAGAAAGGAAGGAAAAAGGGAGGGGAGGAAGGGAGGGGAGGGAGGAAAGGAGGAAGGAAGAAAAGAGAGAGGGAGAGAGAATAGGAAGGAAATAGGGAGGGAGAGAAGAAGGAAGGACGGGAAAGGAAGGAAAAAAGGAGGAAAGAAAGAGGGAAGGAGGGAGAGAGAAAAGAAATTAGGAAGGAAGGAGAAAGGAAGGAAGGAAGGAAGGAAGAAGGGAAGAAGGAAGGAAGGAAGGAAGGAAGGAAGGAAGGAAGGAAGGAAGGAAGGAAGGAAGGAAGGAAGGAAGGGAAAGGAAGGAAAGAGGGAGGGAAGGAAGGGAGGGGAGGGAGGAAAGGAGGAAGGAAGAAAAGAGGGAGGGAGGGAGAATAGAAAGGAGGAAAGAAGGAAGGAAGGAAGGAAGGAAGGAAGGAAGGAAGGAAGGAAGGAAGGAAGGAGGTAGGGTGGGAAGAAAGAAGGAAGGGAGAGAGAAAGGAGGGAGGGAAGGAAGGAGGGAGGGAGGGAGGGAGGGAGGGAGAGAAGAAAAAAGGAAGGTAGGAGGGAGGGAGGTAAGGAAGAAGGAAGGAATGGAGAAACGAAGGAGTGAGGAAGGAAAGGAGGGAAGAAGGTGGGAGGGAGCGATGAAGGAAGGACAGAAGAAAGGAGGGACAAAGGGAAGAAGGAAAAAGGGAGGGAAGGAGAGAAGCGAAAGAAAGACCTCCTTCTAGTTAGTGGGTGTGTTCATGCAGAATACTTCCAGCATCTTTAGAACTGAAAGGCATGATACACAATCCGTTAAGTTTCTCCTCCACCTACTTCTCTCTCCCTCCCTTCTTTCCCAGTTGCTGGATCACAAAGAAAGAGATCAACAACTTCCTGAACTTGGGGCTGTTGAGCCTGGTGCTCTTCTTCAACGCCATCATGCTGGCCGCGATGGTGAGAGAGATCCTCCGGCTGAGGCACCGGGAACACCACTGGGAATATGCAGTCATGCTCCTGGGGCTGAGCTGCGTGCTGGGCATCCCCTGGGGCCTGGCTTTCTTCTCCTTCTCCTCGGGGACCTTCAGACTGGTGGCCATCTACCTCTTCACCATCATCAATTCTTTACAAGGTTAGTAAGCTATGGATGGTTCCCTACAGCTCGCTCCTCTTTCTGCCTCTTCTCTTATGCATTTGGAACTTCAGTGGCTCAATAGTTTCCATTAAGTGTTGAATACTCTTTATTGGGTCTTCTATGATGCACACCATGTCATCGGCAAAAGTCTTGACTTTAAATTCTTTAATTTTTATCTCTTTCATATCACTGTTTTCCCTAATCCTGATATTTAATACTTCCAACATCCTCTATAGAGGCAACAGTGGGCAACCTTTATAATAATAATAATAATAATAATAATAATAATAATAATAATAATTATTATTATTATTATTATTATTATTATTATTATTATTATTATAATACCTTTATTTGTACCATGCTAGCATCTCCCGAAGGACTCGATGCGGCTTACAAAGGCCAAGGCCTCAACACACAACATAACAATACAGAACCTAAAGCAAATTAAAAACAAATTAAAGCAATACTAAACAACAAACAATAAACAATACACCAAGACACAATAAAACTGGGCCAGAGTAATGGGTACAGAATTAAAAGTGCTGATGTGACAGGTGATATGTAAGGCTCATAGGGCAAGTGCAATGTGCAGTGTGCGGCAATCTTAGTTCTAATAAAGTGCTTCTGGGACTTGGTATTGGAGATTTCCTATTCTGGGAAGGCACATCAGAACAGCCAGGTCTTCAAGTTCTTTCTGAAGACTGCCAATGTAGGGGCCTGTCTAAGATCTTTGGGGAGGGTGTTCCAGAGTCGGGGGGCCACCACAGAAAAGGCCCTGTCTCGTGTCCCCACCAAACGCGCTTGCGACGCAGGCGGAATCACGAGCAGGGCCTCTCCAGATGAACGAAGTGAACACGTGGGTTCATAAACGGAGATGCGGTCACGCAGGTAGGATGGTCCCAAACCGTTCAGGGCTTTGTAGGTAAGCACCTGCACCTTAAATTGGGCTCGGAAAATAAACGGCAGCCAGTGGAGCTCCTTGAACAGAAGGGTTGACCTCTCTCTGTAAGGGGCCCCAGTTAACATCCTGGCTGCTGCCCGTTGGACCAGTTGAAATTTCCGAGCCGTTTTCAAGGGCAGCCCCACGTAGAGTGCATTACAGTAATCCAATCTAGAGGTGACCAAGGCATGGACCACCCCGGCCAGATCAGCCTTCGCGAGGTACGGTCGCAGTTGGCGCACGAGTCTCAGTTGTGCGAAAGCCCTCCCAGACACTGCCGATGCCTGAGCCTCAAGCGTAAGCGATGAATCCAAGAGGACTCCCAAACTGTGGACCTGTGGCTTCAGGGGGAGTGTAACCCCGTCCAGCACAGGTTGCCACCCTATACCCCGGTCAGGTTTACGATCGACCAGGAGGACCTCTGTCTTGTCGGGATTGATCTTCAGCTTGTTCCTCCTCATCCAGATAGACACAGCGGCCAGGCACTCGTCCAGGACCCGGGAGGCCTCCTTGGAATTGGGTGGAAAGGAGTAGTAGAGTTGTGTGTCATCTGCGTAGAGGTGGCACCTAACTCCAAAACTCCAGATGACCCCTCCCAGCGGTTTCATGTAGATGTTAAAGAGCATGGGAGACAAAATAGAGCCTTGCGGGACCCCACAGATCAAAGGCCAGGGGTCCGAGCAGGCGTCTCCCAGCTTCACCATCTGGGATCGACCCTCCAGGAAGGATCGGAGCCATGACAAAACCGTACCCCTGAGACCCATCCCAGAGAGTCGACCCAGAAGGATACCATGATCGATGGTATCGAAAGCCGCTGAGATGTCCAAGAGAACCAACAAGGAACCAACCTTGTCTCATTCCTTTTCGTATCTCTATATAATTTGACATTGGAGCCCAATCATTTCAGATACGAGAAACTCTATCTATGCAGCAAGGCAGGTAGCTATAGGGAAAGATGGGAAAATGTATCAGGAAAGATTTCTGCAGACAAAATACAGAATTGGAAACCTTTCTTTCTGGAAAATGTTCTGCCCCATATCTCTGCCCTGGATTTCTGCAACGCTCCAAAATACAGCTAGCATATCCCTCAGTGTCCCCTTCAAGCTGAGGTTGGTTTGCTGATTTTTCTTTGCTTTTTGGCAAGCGACTTAAAGCAGGAAATGGTGTGGGGAAATGAAACGACTTAGAAGTATCTGAACTGCTAGGAGATACACCACAGGCATAGCCACATTTTACATATATGTGTAGACAGGTTGGCACAGAGAGGCTTCCAGGAGAGCAATTCATTGCAGACTTGTTGACAAATAACCTAGCAAAGACAGTCTGAAACAGAATTAGGGGCTCCAATGCAACTTTTTTTCATGTCAGGAGCGACTTGAGAAATTGCATGTCACTTCTGGTGCGAGAGAATTGGCCATCTGCAAGGACGTTGCCCAGGGGATGCCCGGATGTGTTACCATCCTGTGGGAGGCTCCTTTCATGTTCCTGCATGGGAAGCTGGAGATGACAGACAGGAGCTCACCCTGCTCCCCGGATTCGAACGACCGACTTTTCTATCAGCAGTCCTGCCGCAAAAAGGGTTTAACCCTGTAAAGAGGTCGTTAAACTGCTGCCACCAATTGTAACGATGACCGTTTTAATGCCACCGAATGCCACCAATTGTGAAGGTGCGCGTGGTAAAGCACCCACTGCCACCTAATCTATGAGGGAAGCCGGGCAACGATCAATATCAGCCTAGGAACTATTTTATAAAGGGACTGTTAATTACAGAAGGTTTTATTCAGTGGATAGCGTAGCGTTTACTTTCCTGGCTTGACTTTACTATTGCAGGCTGTTCAACTTAGGAGAAACTGTATCAGGCAAGGCTTGAGGAAGACAGTAACAAGTTTATTTTAACAGCAGTATAATAAGTTTAACTGTTTCTTCAAAAGAGGCACAAATCTTGATGGTTACAATAGTAATGTTTCATGAGTAATCTCAGGCACAGTCTTCAAGAAGTTTCTTTAAGCAGATGTAACCCTTCTGGACAACTGCCCTAATATAACAACTAAGCTAAAAGGCTTATTTTCACAGAATTCCCTATAGCACACTGGCTACAGACACATTCCCTGAATCTCCACCTAGAGACTCAGTGTTCTCTCAGTAGCTCTCCGGCCACTGACTAATTCCCTGTTTCTCCCACTAGAGAAATCAGGCCCTTCCTGTAGCTCACCGGCTTACAACTACATTCCCTGAATCTCCACCCTGAGACTCAGTGTTCTCTCAGTAGCTCTCCGGCCACTGACTAATTCCCTGTTTCTCCCACTAGAGAAATCAGGCCCTTCCTGTAGCTCACCGGCTTACAACTACATTCCCTGAATCTCCACCCTGAGACTCAGTGTTCTCTCAGTAGCTCTCCGGCCACTGACTAATTCCCTGTTTCTCCCACTAGAGAAATCAGGCCCTTCCTGTAGCTCACCGGCTTACAACTACATTCCCTGAATCTCCACCCTGAGACTCAGTGTTCTCTCAGTAGCTCTCCGGCCACTGACTAATTCCCTGTTTCTCCCACTAGAGAAATCAGGCCCTTCCTGTAGCTCACCGGCTTACAACTACATTCCCTGAATCTCCACCCTGAGACTCAGTGTTCTCTCAGTAGCTCTCCGGCCACTGACTGACTTTTTAAAACACAGCTGCCTCATGAAGAGGCAGTTGGCTCCGCCCCTGTTGCTATGGCAACTCAGCTAACACCAAGCCACCCTCTCCCACAAAACATAATCTCCCATACTTACCATCCCTACACTACTGTCCAAACTACACATAACCAAAGGAATAAAACTTACACATCGTCACAAACCCATTGTGCCACTAAAAGCTGCATACATCTATTGGCCTTCGGATAATAGATGTATGCAGCTTTTAGTGGGACAAAGACGGGAACTGCCACTCGACTGATGAGATTGTTTTATAGTTTTAATAACTGTTTTGATATTTGGTGATGTACTGTTTTTAATATGATTTATGTTTAAAGTGTGGTTTTACTATTGTAGTTGTAAGGCATTGAATTTTTTCCACTATCTATGTATAAACCGCTTTGAGTCGCACAGATTAGATAATTTATTTATTTTTTATTATTTACTTACAGCTTTTATATTCCGCCCTTCTCACCCCGCAGGGGACTCAGGGCGGATTACAGTGTACACATATATGGCAAACATTCAATGCCAATTTTTGACATACAAACATATACAGACATACACAGAGGCTATTTAACTTTTTCAGGGGAGCTGTCGCTTTCATCGTCCATCTGTGACGCTGATGAAGCACTTCCGCATTTCCCGCATGCTTCCCCGCTGGAATGCTTTGCTGGAGTCTTCTTTATGGCCTCATAAATCAGTTAATTTAGCCTCCCCACACTTTAAGCTGGTACCTAATTTTCCTACTTGATAGATGCAACTGTCTTTCGGGTTGCAAAGGTTAACAACAGGCTACACACAATTGGTTGGAAACCCACTCCAACCCTGGCTGGCTTCGAACTCATGACCTTTTGGTCAGAGTGATCTTAATGCAGCTGACACTCAGCCAGCTGCGCCACAATCCCGGTAGATAAATCATTCTTCTTGTGAGATTCTGTTCTAGCCATTCCTATGTCACTAATTCTTCCTCTAGTACCACCCAAAAACTTCCCACTACTACAGTACACTTTCCTATTCCTTTTCTAACTTCTCCAATTGTCCATCACATTCTCAGACCTTCTCCCAACCTTCCTCGCAGCATGCACATTCTTCAACTTTCCTATACTTTCAATTGCTTTTACAACAATCAATCTCACAGGACTCTCTCATAGAATCATAGAATCAAAGAGTTGAAAGAGACCTCCTGGGCCATCCAGTCCAACCCCATTCTGCCAAGAAGCAGGAATATTGCATTCAAATCACCCCTGACAGATGGCCATCCAGCCTCTGTTTAAAAGCTTCCAAAGAAGGAGCCTCCACCACACTCCGGGGCAGAGAGTTCCACTGCTGAATGGCTCTCACAGTTAGGAAGTTCTTCCTCATGTTCAGATGGAATCTCCTCTCTTGTAGTTTGAAGCCATTGTTCCGCGTCCTAGTCTCCAGGGAAGCAGAAAACAAGCTTGCTCCCTCCTTCCTGTGACTTCCTCTCACATATTTATACATGGCTATCATATCTCCTCTCAGCCTTCTCTTCTTCAGGCTAAACATGCCCAGCTCCTTAAGCTGCTCCTCATAGGGCTTGTTCTCCAGACCCTTGATCATTTTAGTCGGCCTCCTCTGGACACATTCCAGCTTGTCAATATCTCTCTTGAATTGTGGTGCCCAGAATTGGACACAATATTCCAGGTGTGGTCTCACCAAAGTGGAATAGAGCATGGGGAGCATGACTTCCCTAGATCTAGACACTATGCTCCTCTTGATGCAGGCCAAAATCCCATTGGCTTTTTTTGCCACCACATCACATTGTTGGCTCATGTTTAACTTGTTGTCCACGAGGACTCCAAGATCTTTTTCACACGTACTGCTCTCGAGCCAGGCCTCGTCCCCCATTCTGTACCTTTGCATTTCATTTTTTCTGCCTAAGTGGAGTCTCTTGCATTTGTCACCGTTGAACTTCATTTTGTTAGTTTTGGCCCATCTCTCTAATCTGTCAAGATCGTTTTGAATTCTGCTCCTGTCCACTGGAGTATTGGCTATCCCTCCCAATGTGTTACCATCCTGTGGGATGCTTCTCTCACGTCCCCACATTAGAAGCTGGAGCTGACAGACGGGAGCTCACCCTGTTCCCTGGATTCGAACGGTGGCAGGACTGCTCATCGAAAAGTCGGCCATTCGAATCCTGGGAACAGGGTGAAGACCTGGTCCAACACTTATCCCATATTTTTGTGATATGATTCATCAAAACTGGTGGCACAATTCAAAGTGCTGGTATTAACCTTTAAAGCCCTAAATGGTTCTGTCCCAGACTACCTGTCCGAACGTATCTCCTGTTGCAAACCATCATGAAGTTTCATATCTTCAGGAGATACCCTGCTCTCGATCCCACCACCATCATAAACATAGTTGGTGGGGACAAGAGACAGGGCCTTCTCAGCAGTGGCCCCCCATCTGTGGAACTCTCTCCCTAAGGACATTAGGTTGGCTACCTCCCTCCTGTCCTTTAGAAGAAAGGCTTTGGGACCAGGCATTCGATTAATGGACAGCAGTGGAAAGAAGACTTGGATACTGCGACGTTGAATTAACCCTAGACTTGGTTTTGGTTTTAACTGAAGTGACTAATCTATTGTTTTAATTAATTGTTTCAATATTTTATTTATCTTGTCAGGAGCAAACCAAACAGTTGTATTGCATTTTTTAACAAACAAACAAACAAACAAAGCACAAAGTTTGCAAGCTTGGTAGTTGATTTAACGCCCTTTGCCCAGTATCCGTTGCTATAAGAAGGTCCTCCATGGTGCATGTGGCAGGGCTCAGGTTGCATTGCAGCAGGTGGTCAGTGGTTTGCTCTTCTCCGTACTCGCATGCCGAGGATTCCACTTTGTGGCCCATTTCTGAAGGTTGGCTCTGCATCTCGTGGTGCTAAAGTGCAGTCTGTTCAGCGCCTTCCAAGTCGCCCAGTCTTCTGTGTGCCCAGGGGGGAGTCTCTCATTTGGTATCAGCCATGGATTGAGGTTCTGGGTTTGAGCCTGCCACCTTTGGACTCTCGCTTACTGAGATGTTCCAGCGAGTGCGCAGTCAGTTCAGCGCCTTCCAAGTTGCCCAGTTTTCTGTGTGCCCAAAGGGGAGTCTCTCATTTGGTATCAGCCATTGGTTGAGGTTCTGGGTTTGAGCCTGCCACCTTTGGACTCTCGCTTGCTGAGGTGTTCCAGCGAGTCTCTCTGTAGATCTTAGAAAACTCTTTCTTGATTTAAGTCGTTGACGTGCTGGCTGATACCCAAACAGGGGATGAGCTGGAGATGTCACTATTTTGGTCCTTTCACTATTGGCTGCTACTTCCCAGCGGATGTCAGGTGGTGCAATACCGGCTAAGCAGTGTAATTTCTCCAGTGGTGTAGGGTGCAGACACCCTGTGATAATGTGGCATGTCTCATTAAGAGCCACATCCACTGTTTTAGCGTGGTGAGATGTGTTCCACACTGGGCATGCATACTCAGCAGCAGAGTAGCAAAGTGCAAGGACAGATGTCTTCACTGTGTCTGGTTGTGATCCTCAGGTTGTGCCAGTCAGCTTTCATATGAATGTTTTAATGGTTTAATGTATTTGTTGACTATTTGTATGATGATAAGTTATGTGAGTCCCCCCCCCCCTTGGGGGGAGAAGGGCGGGGTAAAAGTGTATTAAATAAATCAATCAATCCTTCTCCTCTTTCCCTAGGCTTCCTGATCTTCCTTTGGTACTTGGCCAAATTACGCCAGTCACGCAGGTCCTCCTCCATGCGGTGTTCGACGTCAAACAGCATCAAGCTCCAGTCCAGCAGCACCAGCATATGAACTGGGAACGCTTGCCATTTCCTTTGGAACTTAACGCAACAACCCCTCCAGTGTTTATATGTGTCATTGCCTATATTTGGGGTGGAAGACAGAACGGCAGGACGAGGACACTTGCTCACCATCCAATAATATTGCATTGCGCTTTTCTATTGTAAATATTTTGTTTGTATATGTGGTGTAAAATATTACTTTCTGGATTTGATATGCTTTTATTAAAGCCGTCACTCTTCCTTGGGACACCTTTGGAAATGCTTTTAAAAACTACTAACCGTCCCGTGCCACGCATTGCTGTGGCCCACATGGGGGTTCTGTGTAGGAGGTTTGGCCCAGTTCTGTCGTTGGTGGGGTTCAGAATGCTCTCTGATTGTAGGTGAACTACAAATCCCAGCAACTACAACTCCCTATTTTCTATTTTCCCCAAACTCCACCAGTGTTCACATTTGGGCATATTGAGTATTCGTGTAGAGTTTGGTCCAGATCCATCATTGTTTGAGTGCCACAGTGATCTCTGGATGTAGGTGAACTATAAATCCCAGCAACTACAACTCCCAAATGTCAAGATTTTATTTTCTCCAAACTCCATCAGTGTTCACATTTGGGCATATTGAGCATTCGTGTACAGTTTGGTCCAGATCCATCCTTGTTTGACTCCACAGTGCTCTCTGGATGTAGGTGAACTACAATTCTACAACCAAAGGACACTGCCCACCAATCACTTCCAGTATTTTCTGTTGGTCATAGGCAAACTGTGTGCCAAGTTTGGTTCAATTCCATCGTTGCTGGGGTTCAGAATGCTCTTTGATTGTAGGTGAACTATATATCCCAGCAACTACAACTCCCAAATGACAAAATCAATCCCCCCACCCCCAGGCCACCAGTATTCAAATTTGGGCATATGCCCACCAAACCCTTCTACTGTTTCTGTTGGTCTTGGAACTCCTGTGTGCCAAGTTTGGTTCAATTCCATCGTTAGTGGAGTTCAGAATGCTCTTTGATTGTAGGTGAACTATAAATCCCAGCAACTACAACTACCACATGCCAAGATTCTTTTCTCCCCAAACTCCACCAGTGTTCACATTTGGGCATATTGAATATTCATGTAGAGTTTGGTCCAGATCAATAATTGTTTGAGTCCACAGTGATCTCTGGATGTAGGGGAACTACAACTCCAAAACCAAAGGACACTGCCCACCAAACCCTTTCAGTATTTTCTGTTGGTCTAGGGCAGTGATGGGCAACCTTTTGAGCTTGGTGTGTCAAAAGTTGCCAAAAACCTGAGCATAACTTGGGTGGAGTATCACTTTGAGAAAAAACACACAATTTTGCAATATTTATAGTTTAAATAAGAAAAATGTATAATCCATGCTGAGTTATGGAGTGAACAATGCTCAGACGTGCAGATGTTAAATTTGTAGAGCCTTTTACAAATTTAAGGATGGAATTAGATTGGCTCTTATAAGGTGTATTTCTCTGTATGTGGCCGCATGTGTCTGCGTGTCATCAAAAATAGCCATGCGTGTCAGTGCTGACACGCGTGTCATAGGTTCACCATCACGGTGGTATGAGGGAGTTCTATGTGCCAAGTTTGGCTCAATTCCATCGTTGGTGGGGTTCAGAGTGCTCTTTGATTGTAGATGAACTATAAATCCCAGCAACTACAACTCCCAAATAACAAAATCAATTTTTTGAATGAAAGACATACATTGGGTTGTTAGGTGTCTTGTGTCCAAATCCCACAAATGAACATTTTTATTTAGATAGATTTAGATAGATAGATAGATAGATAGATAGATAGATAGATAGATAGATGGTAGGCTTGGGCGATCCAGTTCGTTAATTTCGTAATTCGTTATTAATTCGTATTTAAATTAGCTTACGATCCAATATCGAGCCATGCAGGAATAGTGTGAGGAGTAATTAAGAATCGAAACAATTTTTCCAATTTTCGTAATTATTTCGTAATTATTTTCGTATGTCTGGTGCAAGTTTTACAATCTCGCATTTACCCCACTTCCGGTCCCTTTGCTCTGCTGCTTCCCTCCTCTTTCCTCATGCTTCTTCTTGCCTCACTCTGGGCTGCACTGGGCTACCTTCCTTCCTTCCTTCCTTCCTTCCTTCCTTCCTTCCTTCCTTCCATCCATCTGGCAAATCCCACATTCCCCCCTCCCTCCTCTTTCTCCTGGCACCCTTCTTGCCCAAAATTTCTCATTACTTTATTTTTCATACCCTCACTCTATGCCACAGCAATGCATTGCCAGGTACAGCTAGAATATAATATAATATAATATAATATAATATAATATAATATAATATAATATAATATAATATAATATACAATTATAATATAATATAATAAGGCCTGGGCGGTTTCGTTCGTTAATTTTGTAATTCGTTAAATATTCGTTAATTTTAGCAATTACAAAACGATTACAAAACTTATTTTTAAACCCGGAAGTGTTTTTAAATATCGAAACGGCATGCGCCAAATAGTTTTGTATTTCCGTCCATTTCGGAAATACGTAAGATGGCTTGGCGAGATGCTTGCTGGGAGCTCTCCTCTCTCTCCTCTCCTTAGCCAGTCAGAGCCTGAAAGAGGAGGAGGAGGAGGAGAGGGCGGGGAAGGCGCCGGCTGAGCAAGCGAGCGAGAGGGCGAGCGACCCTCAGCGGGAAGGCGGCCCGTCCCTCCTTCCTCACCTTTGCGGTGGGTGTGCTTCGTTCTCCCAATTCCGCACTGAAACCTTAGCGGAGGGCTGGACTAGATGGCCTTTGGGGACCCCCTTCTCCCAATTCCGCACTGAAACCTTAGCTTCGGAGGAGCCGGGCCTGACTCGGCGGCAGCGCTTGAGGGCCCGCCAGAGTGAGTGCCTGCCTTCCCTCCTTAATAATAATTTCTCCTCCCTATTCTACTAAATTAATAATTAAATTAAAAAAATATTGAAAAAAAAGGGCGCCATCTTTACAAAATGTTTTGTAAATATTAACGAAATTTCGTAAATACCGAACTTTTTTAAGGGAAAATTTTGTAATTATTTTAAATATCGAAACAAAAAAACCCCCCAAATACAAATCGATTTTAGAAACAAATTTTTGCGTTGTTACCCAGGCCTAATATTATATAATAATATTATAATAATATAATATATATATTATATTATTATAATACTATTATATTATAGTATTGTATATTATATTATTATATTATATATTATATTACTATATTATTATTATATTATATTATAATTGTATATTATAATATAATATAATATAATGTATATTATATTATATTATAATATATAATATAATATAATATAATAATGTTATAATAATATAATATAATAATATATAATTAATATAATGTAATATAATATAATACAACGGAACGTTGGTGGACAGGAAAAGAGATTTAAAGATGGGCTCAAAACCAACCTTAAAAACTCTGGCATAGACACTGAGAACTGGGAAGCGCTGGCCCTTGAGCACTCCAGCTGGAGGACAGCTGTGACTAGCAGTGCTGCAGAATTTGAGGAGGCACGAGTGGAGGGTGAAAGAGAGAAACGTGCCAAGAGGAAGGCGCGTCAAGCCAACCCCGACCGGGACCGCCTTCCACCTGGAAACCAATGCCCTCACTGCGGAAGAAGATGCAGAGCAAGAATAGGGCTCCACAGCCACATACGGACCCACAGGGAAACCCATGATGGAAGACCATCTTACTCGTCCAACGAGGGATCGCCTAAGTAAGTAAGTAATATAATATTATAATATAATATAATATACAACAATATAATATAATAATATAATTATAATATAATATAATATAGTTGTTGTTTGTTTTATCACACCAACAGTCAACAACAGAGGGAGAGGGAAGCTTCAGAAGTTCCCCCTGTCCCATTTGGAGGTTTTTTTTAGCATATTGTGCAATCGCGTCCGCCATAAACGAATCGATTTGTAATTTACGAAATTTTGAAATCTTAAATTTCGGAAGTCCTCAGAATTTCGAAATGCTAGCGCACCCTAGAAACAAAACGAGTTTAGAACCAATTTTTTTCTTGATCGCCAAAGCCAGATAGATAGATAGATAGATAGATGGATGGATTAAGCACTTCAAGGGTGGCGTTTCCATCACCGAGTGTCCAAACTAGATGTGAGACTCCACCTAAAATGGATCCTTTGAAATATGGTGCAAACTTTTTTTCGGAGTCACCCTGGCGCCAGGTCAGCCCCACCTTCCAGATGTGAACGTGTTCCAGCCATCGGCTTATTATTTCCCCCTTCCCTCTTGGGCACAATTCAAAGAACAATGGAGCAGAAAGTACCGAACCAAAATAACAATTTCTTTCCATTTCATAGGGCGTCGGTGTATTCCAAGAGATTGCAGCTCACGCCATTTGCCACAATTAAATCCATGCACTTTTTTTGCCTCCACCTTCTCCCTCTTTTCAAAACTCAAGTTGTGTATATTCTATACCCCTGATGGCGAACCTATGACACGCGTGTCAGTACTGACACACGTAGCCATTTCTACTGACACGCGCCCGCCGGATATTATTTGTTTATTTATTTTATGCCATTTTAAAAAATAAATAGGAAAGAAATTATTATTTTGCAATGTTACCTAAATATTAAGGAGTTTCATATTTAAACTGAATGATAAATACTGTTACTTTGCTATATTATTCAAATATTAAAATGCATTAAATAAAATGTCAAATTTAAAAATATTTTATTATTATTAATATTTAGGTAACGTTGCAAAATAATATTGGTTTATTTAATTATTAAGGAAACGAATATTATTTTGCATTGTTTCCTAAATATTAAGGAGTTACATATTTAAATTAAATTAAATGATAAATAATACTTTGCTATATTACTCAAATATTTCAGAATGCCTTAAATGAAATGGTAAATTGAATTTTAATTTGACATTTAATTTAATGCATTTTAATTTAGTGCATTTTAAATATTTTTAATATATGCCTATATATATATATATATATATATATACCTTAAATGAAATTGTAAATTAAATATCAAAATATTATTTTGCAATGTTACTTTATTGTTATTGCATTATTATTATTATTATTATTATTATTATTATTATTAGAAATACATTAAAAAGCATATTAAATGCTAGAAATACATTTAAATTAAATTAAAAATAAATAATATTTTGTTGGGTTTTTAAATTTATATTTTATTAAACACCCCAAAAAGGATATTATTTACATAAAGAGAGGTAGAACAACATGATAAGAGAGAAAGTGGGAATTACAATTATATATTTTTTGTTATTTCAACTAAATATTGCGAAATTATGGTTTTTTTCTTGAAGTGACACACCACCTGAATTATGCTCAGTTTTTTTGGCGAATTTTGACACACCAAACTCAAAAGGTTGCCCATCACTGTTCTATACGTTAGTTTTGCAACTGCAACAAGAATCCTGTATCATAGTGTTTCCCATTCCTATATATCAGTGGTTCTCAACCTTCCTAATGCCACGACCCCTTAATACAGTTCCTCATGTTGTGGTGACCCTCAACCATAACATTATTTCTGTTGCTACTTCATATATGTAATTTTCCGACTGTTATGAATTGTCATGTAAATATTTGATATGCAGGATGTATTTTCATTCACTGAACCAAATTTGGCACAAATACCCAATACGTCCAAATTTGAATACTGGTAGAATTGGAGGGGAGAATGATTTTGTCATTTGGGAGTTGTAGTTGCTGGGATGTATAGTTCACCTACATTCAGAGAGTATTGTGGACTCAAAAAATGATGGATCTGGAACAAACTTACATGGATACTCAATATGCCCAAATGTGAACACTGGTGGAGTTTGGGGAAAATAGACTTTGACCTTTGGGAGTTGTAGTTGCTGGGATTTATAGTTCACCTACAATCAAAGAGCATTCTGAACTCCAGCAACGATAGAATTGGGCCAATCTTGGCACACAGAACTCCCATGACCAACAGAAAAGACTGGAGGGGTTTTTGGTGGGCATTGAGTTTGGGAGTTGTAGTTCACCTACATCCAGAGATCACTGTGGACTCAAACAATGATGGATCTGCACCAAACTTGGCACAAATACTCAATATGCCCAAATGTGAACACTGGTGGAGTTTGAGGAATACAGAACTTGACATTTGGGATTTGTCATTGGTGGGATTTATAGTTCACCTACAGTCAAAGAGAATTCTGAACTTCACCAGTGATGGAGGGAGGCTCGCCAGCAAATCCTGTCAAGGCATGTGGGTTCTGTGTGGGAAGTTTGGCCCAATTCTATCGTCGGTGGGGTTCAGAATGCTCTTTGATTGAAGGTGAACTATAAATCTCAGCAACTCCACCAACGATGAAATTGAACCAAACTTGGCACACAGAACTCCCATGACCAATAGAAAAGACCAGAAGGGTTTGGTGGGCACTGGGCATTGACCTTGAATTTGGGAGTTGTAGTTCACCTACATCCAGAGAGTATTGTGGACTCAAACAATGGATCTGGACCAAACTGAGTACGAATACTCAATATGCCCAAATGTGTACACTGGTGGAGTTTGAGGGAAATAAACTTTGACCTTTGGGAGTTGTAGTTTCTAGGATTTATAGTTCACCTACATTCAAAGAGCATTAAAGAGTATTCTGAACTCCACCAACAATGGATTGAACCAAACTTGGCACACAGAACTCCCATGACCAGCAGAAAAGACCCGAAGGGGTTGTTGGGCATTGACCTTGAGTTTGGGTTAGGATTAGGGTATTGCCGGCCATGCTTGGTTGCCTGCCTGCTTAGGCAGTGGGCACAGCCTGCCTTGCCACTTGTGTGTTATTGCTGTTGGGGTTTGGGTTAGGAGGGCACCGTGAGGGTAATGTGTGTGGGGGTGAGTGGCACGCGTGGGAGCAACACGGAGGAACCAAAGCACTCACTCCAACATTTTTAAAAGCCAACATTGTAGCTGGTCTCTCTGGCCTCAGTGTTTTTTAGTTTGTGTTGCATATTGCCTCAAAAGAACTAGATCTCCCATCAATTCAAGCCACTCTTTGAACACAAACTCTCCTTCCCAAAGTAGTGAAATCATCTTCCAAGGCAAAAAGGGCAGGGCTGTTTCTTTTTTCATTTGTTTGCTGTGAGTTGCTTAAGAAGACCACCAAGAAGAATTCAAGAATGGAAAACGTAATGTTGGTGGACAGGAAAAGAGATTTAAAGATGGGCTCAACCTTAAAAACTCTGGCATAGACACTGAGAACTGGGAAGCCCTGGCCCTTGAGCGCTCCAGCTGGAGGTCAGCTGTGACCAGCAGTGCTGCAGAATTTGAAGAGGCACGAATGGAGGGTGAAAGATGGAAACGTGCCAAGAGGAAGGGACGTCAAGCCAACCCCACCAGGACCACCTTCCACCTGGAAGCCAATGCTCTCACTGCGGGAGAACATGCAGGTCAAGAATAGGGCTCAGCAGCCACCTACGTATCCACCAAGAATCCTAGACAATGTTTCTCAACCTGGGGGTTGGGACCCCTGGGGGGGGGGTCGCGATGGTGTGTCAGAGGGGTCGCCAAAGTCCATCAGAAAACACAGTATTTTCTGTTGGTCATGGAGGTTCTGTGTAGGAACTTTGGCCCAATTCTATCATTGGTGGAGTTCAGAACGCTCCTTGATCGTAGGTGAACTATCAATCCCAGCAAGTACAACTCCCAAATGTCAAAGTCTGTTTTCCCCAAACCCCATCAGTTTTCACATTTGGGCATATTGAGTATCCATGCCAACTGTGGTCCAAATCCATCATTGTTTAAGCCCACAGTGCTCTCTGGATGTAGGCGAACTACAACTCCCAAACTCAAGGTCAATGCCCACCAAACCCTTCCAGTATTTTCTGTTAGTCATGGGAGTTCTCTGTGCCAACTTTGGTTCAATTCCATTGTTGGTGGGGTTCAGAATGCTCTTTGTTTACATGTTAACTATAAATCCCAGCAACTACAACTCCCAAATGACAAAATCAATCCCCCCACCAACCCCACCAGTATTCAAATTTGGGCATACCGGGTATTTGTGCCAAATTTGCTCCAGTGAATGAAAGTACATCCTGCAGATTAGATATTTACATGGCGATTCATAATGTTAGGGTTATGGTTGGGGGTCACCACAACATGAGGAACTGTATGAAGGGGTTGCGGCATTAGGAAGGGTCACGGCCAACGAGGGATCGCCTAAGTGAAGTGAAGAAGACACTAGAAATCCCATACATTGCACAATTGCGTCCACCATTAATGAAGCGTTTTGGAAATTTTGGAAATTTCTGAAAGTTCCAAATTTGGAAATTTCGGAAAGTTCCGAATTTTGGGGGTAAAAAATGCGGAACTTTCTGAAATTCGGAATTCTATTTCGAATTGAATCACCAGCTCCCCCTATATCCGAAATAGTTTTTTTAATCAACCAAGCCTAGTATGGGGTTTATAGTTTCCACCATGATATTATGTCTCTCTACGGTCAACCCAAGCACTGACCCTTCCATAGAGGAGTAAAGCATATCCCTTGACCAAGTTCAGTTTGCAATCAGGTTTATTTCCAACTCTGCCATTGACAACGTGCTCATTTCTTCATGGCTTTGGCAACAGCAGTCAAGACGAAGCCGATGGCGATGGAGGCCGAAACCACCGCGCTGAGGATCCAGAATTCAAGCTCTGAAAAAGAGTCAGGAGATTTCATATGGACACATCCAGAAAATTGGGGGAGCACGGCAAATGGGGGATCCAGTGCTAACACATTATAGGTTTTAATCCGAATGTGAAGCTCCCAAAAACATCCATCCCATTTTAGGGGTGACATTCAACATCCAGGAGAACTCCAGCCTAGAACCCAGAATTGTCACCAAGCACTGTTGTTGTTCATTCGTTCAGTCGTCTCCGACTCTTCGTGACCTCATGGACCAGCCCACGCCAGAGCTCCCTGTCGGCCGTTACCACCCCCAGCTCCCTCAAGGTCAGTCCATTCACTTCAAGGATGCCATCCATCCATCTTGCCCTTGGTCGGCCCCTCTTCCTTTTGCCTTCCACTTTCCCCAGCATAATTGTCTTCTCTAGGCTTTCCTGTCTCCTCATGATGTGGCCAAAGTAATTCAACTTTGTCTCTAGTATCCTTCCCTCCAGTGAGCAGTCGGGCTTTATTTCCTGGAGGATGGACTGGTTGGATCTTCTCGCAGTCCAAGGCACTCTCAGAACTTTCCTCCAACACCACAGCTCAAAAGCATCGATCTTCCTTCGCTCAGCCTTCCCTAAGGTCCATCTCTCACATCCGTAGGTTACTACAGGGAATACCATGGCTTTGACTAGGCGGATCTTTGTTGCCAGTGTGATGTCTCTACTCTTTACTATTAGGGAAGCATCTTTACTATTACTTTACTTTTACTTTACTATTACTTTACTATTACTTTACTCTTTACTATTAGAGAAGCATTAGAGAAGATCACCAAGCACTAGTGATCGGGTTATAGGTTAACACAGGAAGATGTGTACCTACTAGGGATGTGCAAAAAATTATTAGTCCCGTAAATCCTTAGATTCATGCAAATGACCGCTATTAAGAAACATGCAAAAAACGTGGGGGGGGGGGGGGGGGGGGAAAGGGGGGGGGGGAGGGAGATAAAAATTTAAGAATCGAAACATTCAGCAATAATTTTTAAGATTCTGTAACATTCGGAAGCCTCCCAAAGTCAGTTTAATTTTGAGAATCATAGAATCAAAGAGTTGGAAGAGACCTCCTGGGCCACCATCCAGTCCAACCCCATTCTGCCAAGAAGCAGGAATATTGCATTCAAATCACCCCTGACAGATGGCCATCCAGCCTCTGTTTAAAAGCTTCCAAAGAAGGAGCCTCCACCACACTCCGGGGCAGAGAGTTCCACTGCTGAACGGCTCTCACAGTCAGGAAGTTCTTCCTCATGTTCAGATGGAATCTCCTCTCTTGTAGTTTGAAGCCATTCCTTCATTGCGTCCTAGTCTCCAGGGAAGCAGAAAACAAGCTTGCTCCCTCCTCCCTGTGGCTTCCTCTCACATATTTATACATGGCTATCATATCCCCTCTCAGCCTTCTCTTCTTCAGGATAAACATGCCCAGCTCGTTAAGCCGCTCCTCATAGGGCTTGTTCTCCAGACCTTTTATCATTTTAGTCGCTCTCCTCTGGACACATTCCAGCTTGTCAATATCTCTCTTGAATTGTGGTGCCCAGAATTGGACACAATATTCCAGGTGTGGTCTAACCAAAGCAGAATAGAGCATGGGGAGCATGACTTCCCTAGATCTAGACACTATGCTCCTATTGATGCAGGCCAAAATCCCACTGGCTTTTTTTGCCGCCACATCACATTGTTGACTCATGTTTAACTTGTTGTCCACAAGGACTCCAAGATCTTTTTCACACGTATAAGCACTAAGCAACTTTGGCAAAGCCAAAGAGGCCATTTCTAGTGTTTAAATCAGGGGTTCCCAAACTACGGCCCGCGGGCCACTTCCGGCCCGCCAAGGGCACTTATCCGGCCCGCGGAGGAGGAGCGCCCCACCACACAGTGCCCCTCCCTTGGCTGGCTCACGCTATCCGTCAGGCCCGATGGGCAGCGTGAGCCAGCCAAGGGCAGCTGCTCCGCATGGCCTACTCGCACGTAAAACACATTGCGAGGTGCTTTACGTCCGAGTAGGCCGTGCGGGGCTGCTCCTCCCTTGGCTGGCTCATGCTATCCGTCAGGGCAGCGTGAGCCAGCCAAAGGCAGCTGCTCCGCATGGCCTACTCGTGCGTAAAGCACCTCGCGAGGTGCTTTATGCGCGAGTAGGCTGCGTGGGGCTGCTCCTCCCTTGGCAGGCTCACGCTGCCCATTGGGCCCGATGGACAGCGTGAGCCAGCCAAGAGAGGCTGCCCCGGCGCTCCATGCAGTCATGCTGGCCACATGACCTTGGAGGTGTCTACGGACAACGCCGGCTCTCCGACTTAGAAATGCAGATGAGCACCGCATCCCAGAGTCAGACACGACTGGACTTCATGTCAGAGGAAAACCTTTAACTAGGAAAATTGTGGAAGATCCAGGGTGGGAGAAAGAACTCTTGTCTGTTGGAGGAGGTATGAATGTTTTAATTGGCCACCTTGGTTACCATTTCATAGTCTGACAGTTTTTAGGGAGAATCCTTTGTTGAGAGGTGATTAGCTGGCCCTGATTGTTTCTTGTCTGGAGTTCCCTTGTGTTTGAGTGTTGTTCTTTATTTACAGTTGTAATTTTAGAGTTTCTCTAATACTGGTTGCCAGATTTTGTTCAGACTAGAAATAGGAAGATTTCCCATTCTCTGCTCCTGGAATTACTGCCTCAAGAGGGCGAGAAAGAACCCTTCAACACAGCAAAATAAGATATATGCAATCTGCATAGGAATTTTTTAATTGATTTTTTAAAAAAACAACTATAGTCCGGTCCTCCAACGGTCTGAGGGACAGTGAACTGGCCCCCGGTTTAAAAAGTTTGAGGACCCCTGGCTTAAATCAGTGGTTCCCAACCTTTGGCCCTCCAGGTGTTTTGGACTTCAGCTCCCACATTCCTAACAGCTGGTAAGCTAGCTGAGAGTTCTGGGAGTTGAAGTCCAAAACACCTGGTGGTCCAAAGGTTGGGAATCACTGGTTTAACTTAAGACCCAGGCTGCTTGCCAGTTGCCATAAGGAAGGACAGCCGGAGTGGGATTAGCTGGGTTGAGTGGGAGACTGAGAACATAGCATTCTGGGAAACGTAGTTTGGGAAGGCGAGGCCCCTGTGGCTGAGAATACAAAAGGCCCTGCCCTAAACTACATTTCCCAGAATGCAGTGCTCAGTATCAAAAAGCCCCAATGAGGGTTACAGCAGCCAGCCATTTAGAGTCAGCCTATCAGCCCACCAGGACCCTAAGATCTTCCGGAGAGTCCCTTCTCTCTATCCCTCCAGCTTCAGAAGTGCGGCTGGCGGGAACGAGAGACAGGGCCTTCTCTGTGGTGGCCCCCCGGCTTTGGAACGCCCTCCCTATAGAGGTACGATCAGCTTCTTCGCTGATGGTGTTTAGGAAGAGACTCAAAACTTGGCTGTTCAAACAAGCATTCGGCTAATCTGTGGCAATTCGAATATTGATGACTAAGGACAGGAAACTTGGACAACGAACTCTGGATTGTGATTTTAACTCGAACTATATGGGATTATTATTGGTGGCCCAATAATTTGTTATTGTATGTGTATATGTTTTTAAATTGTAGACTGTTTTAACTGCTGTAAACCGCAATGAGTCGCCGTTCCAGGCTGAGATATTAGCGGTATACAAGTGTACCAAATAAATAAATAATAATAAATTTAGAGTCAGTCTAATAATAATAAATAAAATTATCAAATCTGCAAAGAGGACTAAAGTAAGTAAGAAATAGTATAAAACTATGCCAGATTAAAGATCTATGGCTAATTGTGTGTCATATAGACACAATTTTAGGCAGACATTCAAGGGGATTGCTGTTGTGGCTTTTTGAAGGGCTGCAGAAACCAGCCATTCCGAGTCAGTCTAATAATCTATATAAATAAAAATGTAATGTTCGTTTGTGCTACCACGAGACGCCTCCTGCTCCATTCCCAGTCGAGAACAAGCGATGGGCGCCGCTCTGAAAAGGTTTGGCCCAATTCTATCGTTGATGGAGTTCAGAATACTCTGTGATTGTAGGTGAACTACAAATCCCAGCAACTACAACTCCCAAATGTTAAGATTCTATTTTCCCCATACTCCACCAGTGTTCACATTTGGGCATATGGAGTATCCGTGCCAAGTTTGGTCCAGATCCAACATTGTTAGAGTCCACAGTGATCTTTGGATGTAAGTGAACTACAACTCTAAAACCAAAGGACACTGCCCACCAAACCCTTCCAGTATTTTCTGTTGGTCATGGGAGAACTGTGTGCCCAGTTTGGTTCAATTCCATCGCTGGTGGGGTTCAGAATGTTCTTTGATTATAGGTAAACTATAAATCCCAGCAAATACAACTCCCAAATGACAACATCAATTTTTTTTGAGTGAAGGACATACATTGGGTTGTTAGGTGTCCAGTGGTTTTTGAGTTCTGTTAATCCCACAAACGAACATTACATTTTTATTTATATAGATTTATTTCCTATATTTATACCCTGCCCTTCTCCCCCTGAAAGGGGACTCATGCTTACATATGCCAAAAACCATATGCACATACGTGCATGCGCACATGCACACACACACACATATGGATGGATGTTGGATCACTGGTTGGTGATACACACACACATATATAACAATACTTCATATATTACTATTATATATATTTCTATATAATACATATATATATATATATATATATATATATATTACTATATAATATAATGTTGCTACTATATATTACTATATTAAATAGACTCATAGAATAGAGTTAGAAGGGACTCTACCATGGTATTGGGGGAGAACAGACAGGAAGGAAGGAGGGAAGGAAGGAAGGAAAGAGGTACCGAAAGAAGGAAAAAAAGAAAATAGGAAAGAAAAAGGAAAGGAAAGGCAGGAAAGAGATAAAGAAGGAAGGAAGGAGAAAAGGAAATAAAAAGGGAAAGAAGGAAGGAAACAGGGAGGGAAAAAAGGAGACAAAGAAGTAGAGAAGGGGAGGGAAGGAAGGAAAGAGAAGGAAGGATGAAACCAAAGAGCGAAAGAAGGAATGAAAGAAAGAGGTAGAGAAGGAAGATAGTTCAGATATCTACCTCTACTTCGAAACTTCTCACTATAGGCCACAGCAACTCGTGGCAGGGCACAGCTAGTCATAAATAAAATTATCAAATCTGCAAAGAGGACTAACGTAAGTAAGTAATAGTATAAATTAGGCCTGTGCGGTTTCGTTCGTTAATTCGTTAATTCGTTATTAATTCGTTATTTTTAGCATTTCCGAAGCGATATCAAAACATATTTCCAAACCCGGAAGGGTTTTAAATATCGAACCAGCAACCCCCATAGATTTAACGAGCCTCCGCTCGTTTCGTTAATGGGGTGGAGGCTGCTGGAGTGCTGGTGCCTGGGAGCCAATCCGGCGCTCCCAAGCAGTGCACCATGGGTCCATGGCTGTCTGTTTTTGATTGGCCGGCGAGCCCTTTCAAAGCGGCTCCGCGCGGCCCGTAGCTTGCTGCAGAGGGCGAGGGAGTTTGCATTGGGTTGGCTTGGCTGCTAGCAACTGGGATTGGATTCATTCCTTGCTGCTGTGAGTGCTGCTTGCTTCATTTGCTGTCTCTTGCCTGTGTTTGGTCCACATTTGGGCCATTTTTTGGTTAATTTTCCATTTTAAAATATTTTTAATATTATTTTTAATATTATTTTTAATATTATTTTTTAATATTATTTTTTAATATTATTTTTTAATATTATTCTTAAAAAATATTCTAAAAAAGAAAAGACTCTTCTGTTGGTGTGTGCTCTCATTTGCTGTATCCTGCCTGTTTTTGGTCCACATTTGGGCCATTTTTTGGTTAATTTTCCATTTTAAAATATTTTTTAATATTATTTTAATATTATTTTTTAATATTATTTTAATATTATTTTAAAAAATATTCTAAAAAAGAAAAGACTCTTCTGTTGGTGTGTGCTCTCATTTGCTGTATCGTGCCTGTGTTTGGTCCACATTTGGGCCATTTTTGGTTAATTTTCCATTTTAAAATATTTTTTAATATTATTTTAATATTATTTTTAATATTATTTTAATATTATTCTTAAAAAATATTCTAAAAAAGAAAAGACTCTTCTGTTGGTGTGTGCTCTCATTTGCTGTATCCTGCCTGCGTTTGGTCCACATTTGGGCCATTTTTTGGTTAATTTTCCATTTTAAAATATTTTTTAATATTATTTTAATATTATTCTTAAGAAATACAAAAAATATTTTAAAAATTCGTTAATATTTACAAAATTTCTTAAATACCAAAACTTTTTTGGGGGAAAGTTTTGTAATTATTTTAAATATCGAAACAAAAAAACACCCCAATTACAAATCGATTTTAGAAACAAATTTTTTCTTGATCAAACAGGCCTAGTATAAATGTGTGCTAAGTTGAAGCTCTATGGTTAATTGTGTGACATATAGATATGTCATTCAAAGGGATTGCTGTTGTGGCTTTTTGGGGGATAAATGTTTTTGTCTATAAACTTTTAAAAATCCCCAAAAATCAGTAAATGTGTGATTCTTTCTGAAACTTCTAGGGATCCATATCTTTATTATCTTGTGCATTGTATATAAAATTCTAATAGATAGCTCTTGTAGTTTTTTAAAAAATATTGTTTGTAAAAAAATTCAAAAATTCCCACAAAATTAGTGGATGAGCGTAACATTCTGAAACTTGGCGAGCTAACAGTGGAAAATGTGTGGTACAATTATAGCAAATTTCATCATGAAAGCTCTAAAAATGTGGGAGGAATGAGCCTCTGAAGTTCCCCCAATTGCTCAATTACTTAGTTATTAGCTGGGCTGAGTGGGAGACTGAGAGCACAGCATTCTGGGAAACATAGTTTGGGAAGGTGGCAGAGAACACAAAAGGCCCTGCCCTAAACTACATTTCCCAGAATACAGTGCTCAGCATCAGAAAGCCCCAATGAGGGCTGCAGAAGCCAGCCATTTAGAGTCGGTCAATAATCAGAAATAAAATTATCAAATCTGCAAAGAGGACTAACGTAAGCAAGTAATAGTATAAATCTGTGCTAAGTTGAAGTTCTGTGGCTAATTGTGTGTCACATAGACACACTTCTAGGCAGACATCTTTCTGAAACTTCTAGGGATCTATATCCTGATTATCTTGTGTGCTGTATATAAAATTCAAATAGATAACTCATGTAGTTTTTTAAAAATATAGTTGGTAAATAAAATTCAAAAATTCCCCAAAAATTAGTGGATGAGCGTAACATTCTGAAACTTGGCGAGCTAACAGTGGAAAATGTGTGGTACAATTATAACAAGTTTCATCATGATAGCTCTAAAAATGTGGGAGGAATGAGTCCCTGGAGTTTCCCCAATTGCTCAATTACTTTGTTATTAGTTGGGCTGAGTAGGAGACTGAGAACACAGCATTCTGGGAAACGTAGTTTGAGAACGTGAGGCCCCCTGTGGCAGAGAATACAAAAGGCCCTGCCCTAAACTACATTTCAGAATGCAGTGCTCAGCATCAGAAATCCCCAATGAGGGCTGCAGAAGCCAGCCATTTAGAGTCGGTCAATAATCAGAAATAAAATTATCAAATCTGCAAAGAGGACTAACGTAAGTAAGTAATAGTATAAATCTGTGCTAAGTTGAAGTTCTGTGGCTAATTGTGTGTCATATAGACACACAATTAGACACACTTCATATAGACACACTTCATATAGACACACTTCTAGGCAGACATTCAAGTGGATTGCTCTTGTGGCTTTTTTTTGGGGGGGGGGGGAGATAAATGTTTTTGTCTAAATTTTTAAAAATCCTGTTGGGGTTCAGCCTGGGTGTGAACTTGATTCTCTGATTGCTGAACCTGAACCTGATTCTCTGATTGTATTTCCTGATGCTACTGAACAGGCTACTGAACATGTATTTTTCCCTGAGGGTATTGAAAATGTTGATTCTGAGGTCAGTGGCTTGGAAAGTGAAACTACACATCCTGATGAGAATGTTTTAGAACCAAGCGGTGATAGCTCTCCAGAGGAGCTAACACATGGCTTCCTTAATGAGGATAGAAAAGGACAGATTTGGAAAAACAGGAGTGAATCGCAGAGTCTGCGAAGGTCAAGCAGATTAAGGCAAAAGGAGGCACAGGCTTCAAAGCCTGGAGGCGTGTCACGAAACAGTTTCTTCAGTTTTAAGTGCCTCTCCCCGGGCTGTCTCGTTAGATCAGGCATCGTTTAGACTGAGACATTACCTTGGCAGATTTCCTGTTTTATGTGGCCTACATCCCAAGAGGCTTCTAGTGCTCCAAGTACGGTTAGTGAAATGCTAACAAGTTCCAGGTTTTTACAGTGTTTCTTTTGGAATTTTGATTTAGTTCATAGATATTCCTGACTGCTGATTTTTACTGTAGCTTTTTGACTTTGCATTTTCCTCTATTTTGTAACAATTTTTCATCAATAAAAAGGGATTGTTTTTGCCCACAGTCAAGTGTGGTGGATGGTTATCTTATGGTCTCGTTTCCTGTTCCGAGTTGCAACAAATCCCCAAAAATCTGTTGATGTGTGAATCTTTATAAAAATTCTAGGGATCGATACCCTGGTTATCTTGTACGTTGTATATAAAATTCAAATAGATAGCTCTTGTAGTTTATTTAAAAATATATTATTTTTAAAAACAAATTCAAAATTTCCCCCAAAATTAGTGGATGAGCATAATGTTCTGAAACTTGGCGAGCTAACAGTGGAAAATATGTGGTACAATTGTAGTAAATTTCATCATGATAGCTCTAAAAATGTGGGAGGAATGAGCCCCTGAAGTTCCCCCAATTGTTCAATTACTTTGTTATAGTTACAAGAATGTTTAGGTCCATAATTTCGGAAACACTCTTAAAAACGGTCCACCCCCCCCCCCCCCCCCCAATTTAGTAATGAGCATTGAAACATTTATTTCCATGATCACACAGCTCTAGTACCTACCTCCAAAGGATTCTGGGCTTTTGGAGTTTTGGGTTTCCATTCGGGACGGGACCAGGAACTGAATCGGTCCATAGGAGACTATCTTCTGATAGTCGTCGGGCAACTCTCTCTTGGTTTTCTGCTTGATGGGACATTCCTGTCGTCCAAAAGCAAGCTGTGACAAGTTACCCCCCTTACCGTAGAAGTCATACTTACTTTGAGAATTATTGGGATAGTTCTGAGTCAAATCTGGGCTTCTTAGCAAAGCTGTCCCTGAACCCTCTTTGTGGACTTTAAGATAGTCTGAGGAGGCCCTGCTCTCGGTCCCACCTTCGTCACAAGTACGTTTGGCGGGGACGAGAGACAGGACCTTCTCAGTGGTGGCCCCTCGGCTATGGAACACCCTCCCTAGGGAGATTAGATCTGCTCCCTCCCTCTTAACATTTCGGAGGCAAGTAAAAACATAGCTGTTTGAGCAAGTGTTCACAAATGCAGAGTAGCTAATATAGGAAATCGAATGACTTGACAATGGAACTGGACAAAGCTTAATAATAATGAGACGCTAATGATGTTGTTTTTATTGCTTTTATAGTGTTTTATACTGTTTAATCTACTGTATAAACTCGAGTATAAGCCTAGTTTTTCAGTCCCTTTTTTAGGCTGAAAAGGTTCCCCTCGACTTGAGTCAAGGTTATTTATTATTTTACTCTGTTATTAGTATTATTTTTATTTCATGTATTATTTTACTCCATTATTATTACATTTACATTCCTATGCTACCCTATTATTATGCTTATTATTATTATAATAGTATGCTACCCTATTATTATTATGTATTTTCGAAGGCTTTCATGGCTGGAATCACTGGGTTGTTGTAGGTTTTTTCGGGCTATATGGCCATGGTCTAGAGGCATTCTCTCCTGACGTTTCGCCTGCATCTATGGCAAGCATCCTCACAGGTAGCCAGGTCTGCTGAAACTAGGAAAAGGAGTTTATATCTGTGGAATGACCAGGGTGGGACAAAGGACTCTTGTCTGCTGGAGCTAGGTGGGAACGGTTCAACTGACCACCTTGATTAGCATATAATGGCCTGACAGTGCCTGGGGCAATCTTTTGTTGAGAGGTGATTAGATGCCCTTGTTTGTTTCCTCTCTGTTGTAATTTTAGAGTTTTTTAATACTGGTAGCCAGATTTTGTTCATTTTCATGGTTTCCTCCTTTCTGTTGACATTGTCCACATGCTTGTGGATTTCAATGGCTTCTCTGTGTAGTCTGACATGGTGGTTGTGACAGTGGTCCAGCATTTCTATGTACTCAAATAATATTCCGCGTCCAGGTTGGTCCATCAAATGCTAATCAAGGTGGTCAGTTAAAACATTCACACTTAGCTCCAGCAGACAAGAGTCCTTTGTCCCACCCTGGTCATTCCATAGATATATAAACCCATTTTACTAGTTCCACCAGACCTCACTACCTCTGAGGATGCTTGCCAGAGATGCAGGCGAAATGTCAGGAGAGAATGCCTCTAGACCATGGCCATATAGCCCGAAAAAACCTACAACAACCCAGTGATTCCAGCCATGAAAGCCTTCGACAATACATTCAACATTACATTTTTATTTATATAGATACTAGCTGTACCTGCCACACAATGCTGTGGCCAACCTTCCCTCCCTCCTTCTCTCCTTCTTTCTTTCTCTCCTTCCTTCTCTCCCTCTTTCCTTCCTTCCCTCTTTTTCTTTCCCTTCCACTTTCCCTTCTTCCTTCTCTACCTGTTTCTTTCCTCCTTCCTTTGCTCTTTGGTTCCATCCTTCATTGTCTCTTTCCTTCTTTCCCTCCCTCGTTCTCCCTTTTGTTCCTCCTTCCTTCCTTCTCTCTTTCCTTCCTTCTTTCACTTTTTATTTCCTTCTCTCCTTCCTTCCTTCTCTACCTGTTTCTTTCCTCCTTCCTTTGCTCTTTGGTTCCATCCTTCATTGTCTCTTTCCTTCTTTCCCTCCCTCGTTCTTCCTTTCTTCCTCTCCTTCCTTCCTTCCTTCCTTCCTTCCTTCCTTCCTTCCTTCCTTCCCTCCCTCCCTCCCTCCCTCCCTCCTTCCTTCCTTCCTTCCTTCCTTCCTTCCTTCCCTCTCTCTTTCCTTTCTTCTTTCACTTTTTTATTTCCTTCTCTCCTTCCTTCCTTCTCTACCTTTCTTTCTTTCTTTCCTTCCTTCCCTCCCTTGTTCTCTTTCATTCCTTCTCTCCTTCCTTCCCTCTCTCTTTCCTTCCTTCTTTCACTTTTTTATTTCCTTCTCTCCTTCCTTCCTTCTCTACCTTTCTTTCTTTCTTTCCTTCCTTCTCTCCCTTTTTCTCTTTCGTTCCTTCTCTCCTTCCTTCCCTCTCTTTCCTTCCTTCTTTCACTTTTTTATTTCCTTCTCTCCTTCCTTCCTTCTCTACCTTTCTTTCTTTCTTTCTTTCTTTCCTTCCTTCCCTCCCTTGTTCTCTCTTTCGTTCCTTCTCTCCTTCCTTCCCTCTCTCTTTCCTTCCTTCTTTCACTTTTTATTTCCTTCTCTCCTTCCTTCCTTCTCTACCTTTCTTTCCTTCCTTCCTCCCTCCCTTGTTCTCTCTTTCGTTCCTTCTCTCCTTCCTTCCCTCTCTCTTTCCTTCCTTCTTTCACTTTTATTTCCTTCTCTCCTTCCTTCCTTCTCTACCTTTCTTTCTTTCCTTCCTTCCCTCCCTTGTTCTCTCTTTCGTTCCTTCTCTCCTTCCTTCCCTCTCTCTTTCCTTCCTTCACTTTTTTATTTCCTTCTCTCCTTCCTTCCTTCTCTACCTTGCTTTCTTTCTTTCCTTCTCTCCCTTGTTCTCCCTTTCTTTCATTCCTTCTCTCCTTCCTTCCCTCTCTCTTTCCTTCCTTCTTTCTTTTTTATTTCCTTCTCTCCTTCCTTCCTTCCTTCCCTACCTTTCTTTCTTTCTTTCTTTCTTTCTTTCTTTCTTTCCTTCCTTCCTTCCTTCCTTCCTTCCTTCCTTCCTTCCTTCCTTCCTTCTCTCCCTTTTTCTCTCTTTCATTCCTTCTCTCCTTCCTTCCCTCTCTCTTTCCTTCCTTCTTTCACTTTTTTATTTCCTTCTCTCCTTCTTTCCTTCTCTACCTTTTTTTCTTTCTTTTTTCTTTCTTTCTTTCCTTCCTTCTTTCCATCCTTCCATCCATCTCACCATTTTGTCCTTCCTTCCTTCTTTCCTCCTTCCTTCCTTCCTTCCTTCCTTCCTTCCTTCCTTCCTTCCTTCCCCCTTTCTGTCTATACGTGTTTTGTGTGTATATAAATGCATATATGTGCGTATATATTGGTGTATATTTGTATATATGTGGTTTTGCACATGCACTGTAATATATTTTTTTGTTTTTTGGCTTTTACGTCCCTGCATATATTACGTGTATATATGTATATATGTGTGTTTGTGTATATTCTGTGTATATGTGTTTTGTGTGTATATATGCGTGTATGTGTGTATATATATTTGTCTATATATGTGGTTTTGCGCATACGTTGTAATGTATTTATTTATTTATTTGGCTTTTCAAGTCTCTTCTGCTGTGTTTTTCAGTGTTTTTACGCGTGATGATGGTCACTCGTTGGCCTGAGAGGTGTCTTGTGTCCAAATTCGTCCAGTGGTTTTTGAGTTGTGTTAATCCCACAAATGAACAGTATATTTTTATTTATATTGATAGGAGGGGTTTTCTATACATATATACAAAATGGCCTGCGAAGGAGTCAAATTTTGGAAAAGTTAGTTGGATTTGGAGGGCTGATAGGACATTTCAGGGAACACAAAAGCAAGCCCCGAAGGCCACACTTCGCACACCTGTGTCCGATACCCACACCCACATCTTACCTTAACACAGGGCTTTTGGGTGTCCGGTATGCACAGGCGAACCTGGCAATGTAGGAACACTTCTGAGTAGTTTGTGAACTGGAACATTTGGAAACTGAATTTGGCCACAGTACTGGTTCCAATCATATTTATGAACGTCAACGTTTTGTCGTGGGGACACCTGGACAAAAGAGAAGCACAGCGTCCATCATGTCGCTCAGATCCACGAGCCTTGGTTATTTCAAATATTAGCACATGAAACTATTATCTGGGAAAAAGGTGTGCCTATGATCATTTATTTATTTATCGTGTCATCAGCAAACAGACATTTGTATTACATTTTTAACAAAAACAAACAAACAAACAAAGCACAAAGTTTGCAAGCTTGGTAGTTGAGTTAATGTCCTTTGACCAGTATCTGGCCACTTGGAGTGCCTCTGGTGTTGCCGCAAGAAGGTCCTCCATTGTGCATGTGGCAAGGCTCAGGTTGCATTGCACACTTCTCCACACTCGCATGTTGTGGACTCCACTTTGTGGCCCCATTTCTGAAGGTTGGCTCTGCATCTTGTGGTGCCAGAGCGCAGTCTGTTCAGCGTCTTCCAAGTCGCCCATTCCTCTGTGTGCCCAGGGGGGAGTCTCTTATCTGGTATCAGCCATTGATTGAGGTTCTGGGTTTGAGCCTGCCACTTATGGATTCTCGCTTGCTGGGGTGTTCCAGCGAGTGTCTCTGTAGATCTTAGAAAACTATTTCTTGATTTAAGTCGTTGATGTGCTGGCTGATACCCAAACAAGGGATGAGCTGGAGATGTCTCTGCCTTGGTCCTTCCACTATTGGCTGCTCCTTCCCGGCGGATGTCAGATCGTTTCTCCAGTGTAATTTCTGTCAGTGGTAGGGCGCAGACACCCCGTGATAATGCGGCATGTCTCATTAAGAGCCACATCCACTGTTTTAGCGTGGTGAGATGTGTTCCACACTGGGCATGCATACTCAGCAGCAGAGTAGCATAGCACAAGGGCAGATGTCTTCACTGTATCTGGTTGTGATCCCCAGGTTGCGCCAGTCAGCTTTTGTATGATATTGTTTCTAGCACCCACTTTTTGCTTGATGTTCAGGCAGTGCTTCTTGTAGGTCAGAGCATGGTCCAGAGTGACTCTGAGGTATTTGGTTGTGCTGCAATGCTCCAGTGGGATTCTTTCCCAGGTAATAATCCTCAGAGCTCGGGATGCTTCACTGTTCTTGAGATGAAAGGCACATGTCTGTGTTTTAGATGGGTTGGGGATCAGTTGGTTTTCCTTGTAATAGGCAGTAAGAGCACCTAGAGCTTCGGAGATCTTCTGTTCAACCGTCTCAACACTCCCTGATCGATCAGTGATGGCACGATCATCAGCATAGATGAAACTCTCTGTCCCTTCTGGCAGTGGCTGGTCATTTGTGTAGATGTTGAACCTGGATGGAGCAAGCACACTTCCCTGAGGCAGGCCGTTCTTCATTTTCTGCCATCTGCTTCTCTGGCCCTGGAACTCAACAAAAAAGCTCCTGTTTTGTAACAGGTTTCCTATGAGGCAGGTGAGATTTGCACATGATCTTGTGCAAAGTGCATACGGCTGATGTTTAGCAATTCACAGATAACAATGACATTACGTAACATTATTTTTTCCCTGGGTTATCAATGCCATTTCCTAATTGGTTCTATCATAAATATATGGAGAAACGTTATTAAACTGCAAAAACTTTGTTTGTGTGGGGCATCCTGCTGCACAATTTGCTCTAGTTTTTCAATGAATATCTTTTAGATTCTCAACCAATTCAACCTCGTTTGTGGCAACCACAAAAACAAAATAGCTACTTTCAAAGTAAGTACCACACCGGAAAATCCTGCAAATCTCTTGGGAAGACAGGCGGAAAAACTTCAGCGTGCTGGAAGAAGCAAAGACCACCAGCATTGAAGCGATGGTCCTCCGCCATCAACTCCGCTGGATCAGCCACGTTGTCCGGATGCCCGACCACCATCTCCCGAAGCAGTTGCTCTACTCCGAACTTAAGAACGGAAAACGGAATACTGGTGGGCAGAAAAAGAGATTCTCACCCTTTCATGATCAGCTGGTGCTTCGTCTCGTGATCCGGATCAGCAGTTGGAGTTCCCCAGCAGTCCTCCACACTGAGGAAGAAGTACTTGACTTGGTCCTGCCCTTCGATCCGGAGCAGGACGTAGATGATGTCCGACAGGAAGAGCATTAGGGGCTGCCGGCGGTGCGGCTGCTCGTAAGTTGCACTATCATAGAGTGCCATGGTCACCGTGAAGTCCCCCTCCTTGACCGCAAACTGGACAACTCTAGGACAGAACGGCACAAACAATCTGCTTACATACGTTGCCCGTACAAGTCACAATAAAGGACACCAATCTACAAAATGTGGAGGTCCGACTTTGTTTGGGGATGAGTCTGACTCTCCTCTTGCACTAACTTGAGTCATAATGGAGAACTTTGAGTCGGAGTCCTCAAAACCTTTCAAGCCAAGAGTTGGTTCACGGTTCCTCTGACCATTGCAAGCAAATGGACTACAGCACTATGTAATACAACTTTTGTTCCTGCGTTATCAATGTCATTTCCTAATTGGGTCCATCTTATAAACATGGAAAAAGTTTATCAAACTGCAAAAAGTTTGTTTTTGTGGGAAGGACATCCTGCAGCACATTTTGCTCTACTTCAGTGGTTCTCAACCTTTCTAATGCCGTGACCCCTAAATACAGTTCCTCATGTTGTGGTGACCCCCAACCATATTTTTGTTGCTACGTCATAACTGTACTGTTATGAATTGTAATGTCAACATCTGATATGCAGGATGTATTTCCAATGTTACAAATTGAACATAATTAAAGTATAGTGATTAGTGGTAAAAAAAAATATGTTTGGGGGATTATGGACAATGGATGCAGGGATTGGAATTACCGCCAACCGATTCAGCTCTGACTTTTTGGGAATTGCATTTGTGTGAATTATAGTTCACCAGGCACCAAACAGCATTCTGAATGCCACCAACAATAGAATTGAACCAAACTTGGCATACAGGACTTCCATGACCAACAGAAAATACTGGAGGGGTTTGGGAAAAATAGAACCTGACATTTGGGAATTGCATTTGTGTGAATTCTAGTGCACCAGGCACCAAAGAGCATTCTGAACTCCACCAACAATAGAATTGAACCACACTTGGCATACAAGACTTCCATGACCAACAGAAAATACTGGAGGGGTTTGGGAAAAATAGAACCTGACATTTGGGAATTGCATTTGTGTGAATTCTAGTGCACCAGGCACCAAAGAGCATTCTGAACTCCACCAACAATAGAATTGAACCACATTTGGCATACAAGACTTCCATGACCAACAGAAAATACTGGAGGGGCTTGAGGAAAATAGACCCTGACATTTGGGAATTGCAATTGTGTGAATTATAGTTCACCAGGCACCAAAGAGCATTCTGAACTACACCAACAATAGAATTGAACCAAACTTGGCATACAGGACTTCCATGACCCACAGAAAATACTGGAGGGGTTTGGGGGAGGTATTAACAAAAAAATAGATTTGTCCTACCTTCAGTTTCTGAAGAGCCTTCTTTGCAGCCTAGAGAGGGGAAAGAGGGCTGGGAACCCCTCACCCCTTTAGAGGCCGGAAGGTGCAGAAGGTGAGTGGGGAAGGCCCCCTCCATGGCCATGGCCATGGCCATGGCAAGGACCTTACACTCGCCCCTCGCATCCTCCGAGGCCGGAGGGCACAGGAGGCGAGTGGGAAAGGCCCCCTCCATGGCCATGGCCATGGCAAGGGCCTTACACTCGCCCCTCACGTCCTCTGAGGCCAGAGGGCATGGGGGACAAGCTGGCAGGCCCTCTCCATGGCCGTGGCTGTTTGGCTCGCACAGGAGCCAGCAGCCATTTTGGAGAGGGTGGGGCCAACAGAGTCGGCGTTGCGACCCCCGGAAAATGGCCCAGCGACCCCCTTGGTGGTCGCGACCCCCAGGTTGAGAACCACTGTTCTAGCTCTTCAAGAAGTGCCTCGTCGTGTCTCAACCAACTTGACCTAGTTTGTGCCACAAAAACAAAAGTTTCTAGTGTACAACAACTACTTTTAAAGTAAGGGCTGCACGATTAAACAGGAAATAACACTTTCAAACTAGGAACAGAATGTTTTCCTCCAAATTTTATTACATAATGTAGTTTGGGGAAAAATGAACCAATTCCTATGCACACTGTACTTATCTATAGTGCAAAAGACATGAAAGTGCAATACAATATTTTAAATGATGAAGAATTTTAAATGGGAAGTGGCCTGCTTTTGGCTGCTGAGAGAGTCAAGTTAATTAGGGCTGTTGTTGTTGTTGTTGTTGTTGTTGTGCCTTCAAGTCATATCAGACTCAAGGTGACCCTAAGGCAATCCACTCATAGAGTTTCCTGGTCGATATATATTTGTCATGACCTGAGGTTGGGATAGTGTGACTTAGCAAAAGTCAGCCAATGGGTTCAGAGCTACACTTCAAATTTGCAAACCACTATGCTATGCTTTCTGAATTCATTCTCTCTGTTTCCAACTTCAATTTCTTTCTCCCTCTCTTTCTTTTCTTCCTTTCCTATTTCTAGAGCCTATCTTTATTTATTTCTTCCCTCCTTACTTCCCTCTTTATTTTCTTCCGTCCTTCCTTTTCCCTTCTTCCATTCCTTTTTTACTCCCTTCCCTTCGAATCCTTAGTTTGGGGACCCTTGACCTAGATATTCCTGGAGTGATGCTGTTAATCAAATCCATCAATAATCAAATCTGCAGAAGTTAAACCTGCAAACATGGATTGTATTTAGAGTTTGCTTAATTCCCGTTTCGCAATAACTTGACTCAAGTGGGAATTGTGCTGCTCATTGGCTAAATGGTAGGCTTGGGTAGCCACGGAAAAATTTGGTTCTAAACTCGTTTTGTTTTTAGGGGGCCCTTGCGTTTCGATTTTTTTAAGAATTCCGAAATTTTCCTTTTAAAAAATTCGAAATATACGAAATTTCGTAAAATTACGAAATGGCGGGCGCGATTGCGCAATATGCTAAAAAAACCTCCAAATGGGACAGGAGGAACTTCTGAAGCTTCCCTCTCCCTCTGTTGTCGACTGTTGGTGTGATAAAACAAACAACAACTATATTATATTATATTATTATAATATTATTATATTATATTGTTGTATATTATATTAAAAGGTAAAGGTAGTCCCCTGACATTAAATCCAGTCATGTCTGACTCTGGGGTGTGGTGCTCATCTCCATTTCTAAGCCGAAGAGCCAGCGTTGTCCGTAGACACCTCCAAGGTCATGTGGCCGGCATGACTGCATGGAGCACCGTCACCTTCCCGCCGGAGCGGTACCTATTGATCTACTCACATTTGCATGTTTTCGAACTGCTAGGTTGGCAGAAGCTAGGGCTGACAGTGGAAGCTTACGCCGTTCCCCAGAATCGAACCTGCGACCTTTCGATCAACAAGCTCAGCAGCTCAGTGCTTTAACCAACTGCGCCACCAGGGGCTCCGTATATTATATTATATTATATTATAATATTATTATATTATATTATTGTATATTATATTATATTATTATATATTATATTATATTATATATTATTATTATTATATTATATATTATTATATATATTATATATATTATATTACATTATTATATTATTATATTATATTATATTATTATAATATTATTATCTTATATTATATATATAATATTGTAATATAATATATTATATAATTTATATTATTATAATATTATAATATTATATATTATATTATATTATATTATATTATATTATATTATATTATATTATATTATATTATATTATATACTAGCTGTACCTGGCAACGCATTCCTGTGGCATAGAGTGAGGGTATGAAAAATAAAGTAATGAGAAATTTTGGGCAAGAAGGATGCCAGGAGAAAGAGGAGGGAGGGGGGAATGTGGGATTTGCCAGCTGGAAGGAAGGAAGGAAGGAAGGAAGGAAGGAAGGAAGGAAGGAAGGAAGGAAGGAAGGAAGGAAGGTAGCCCAGTGCAGCCCAGAGTGAGGCAAGAAGAAGCATGAGGAAAGAGGAGGGAAGCAGCAGAGCAAAGGGACCGGAAGTGGGGTAAATGCGAGATTGTAAAACTTGCACCAGACATACGAAAATAATTACAAAATAATTACGAAATAATTACGAAATAATTACGAAATAATTACGAAATAATTACGAAATAATTACGAAAATTGGAAAAATTGTTTCGATTCTTAATTACTCCTCACACTATTCCTGCATGACTCAATATTGGATCGTAAGCTAATTTAAATACGAATTAATAACGAATAACGAAATTAACGAACTGGATCGCCCAAGCCTACTAAATGGTGTTTGTCTCCACCATGTGTCCAAAAGCCAGGACTGAAGTGCACAGAGAAGTATAGACTTCCTACAAAAAGGATGCAAGGAGAAGTATATATGTCCTATAAAAAGAATGCACAGAGAATTATAGACTTCCTACAAAAGAGACAAAAGTTCAGTTCCTGAGTATAACTAAAGCTATCAAATATTGGAAGAATTGGGGAAGGCAAGCTCTTACAGCACAAGATTGATACCTCCCAAACCATCTGGAAATCCACTTCTTTTCTTTTTAAAATGGTATTTATTTTAATAGAGCTCAGGATAGTGTAGGTGTTTGAGTGCTGGACTTTGGAAAGCAGAGTTTGAAGATCTATCCAACCATGAAAACCCATTGGGTGATCTTGGAGAAGCTTGAAAGAAAACTTCACAGCAGAGTCACCATAAGCTGGAAACAATTTGAAGGCACACAAGAACTTTTTTAAAATGTAAAAGGGAAGGATGTCAATGAAGGAAACTCTGCCCAAGCAGAAACATACTGGTCCATTGCCATGAGTGGCTGGAGCAGGCCGACCACCCGCTTGTAGGCGTAGATGCAGGAGAAGTGGACGCGGGCGAAGATACTCCTGGTGATCACGCCTTGAACCTCCCCGTCTGACTCAATGACGTTGGCGTACGACACATGCGAGCCGTTGACCTGGAAAAGGGAGCAGGGACAAAGTGAGGGATTCAGACCTAAGCTGCGGAGGAAGGCAGCTCTTGGACAGAAGTGGAAGCTGAGCTCTCCCAAGGAATGCCTCTCATGTCATTTGGTTGGAAAACCCATTCCAGTGATGATCCTAAACTATCAAGGTTCTGGACTCGGGTGGTATCATGATCATCACCATGACTATTTCCATCACCACCACCATGATGATGACAGTCATCACCATCATCATCATCACCACCATCATTGCCATCATCATCATTGTCACCATCACCATTGCTATCGTCACCATAACCATCATCATTATCACCATCACCACCAACATCATCACCTTCATCATCATAATAATCAGCATTGTAATCATCATTGTCACCATCACCATCATCACCATCACCATAGTCACAATCATCACCATAGTCATGATCACCATCATAATCACAACCGTTGCCATCATCACTACTGTTGCCATCATCACTACCATAGTGATGATGATGAGTCATCACCATCATCATCATTGCCATCATCGTTGTCACCATCATCATTGCTATCATCACCATAACCATCATCATTATCACCACCACCATCATAATCATCACCATCGTAATCATCATTGTCACCATCACTATCATCACTATCACCATAGTCACAATCATCACCATAGTCATCATCACCATCATCATCACAACTGTTGCCATAATTGTACTACCATTGCCATCATCATCACTATGGCCTTTCATCTCAAGAACAGACAAGCATCCCGAGCTCTGAGGATCACCTGGGAAGGAATCCCACTGGAGCATTGCAGCGCACCCAAATACCTGGGAGTCACTCTGGACCGTGCTCTTACCTACAAGAAGCACTGCCTGAACATCAAGCAAAAGTGGGTGCTAGAAACAATATCATACGAAAGCTGACTGGCACAACCTGGGGATCACAACCAGATACAGTGAAGACATCTGCCCTTGCGCTGTGCTACTCTGCTGCTGAGTATGCATGCCCAGTGTGGAACACATCTCACCACACTAAAACAGTAGATGTGGCTCTTAATGAGACATGCCGCATTATCACAGGGTGTCTGCGCCCCACACCACTGAAGAAATTACACTGCTTAGCCGGTATTGCACCACCTGACATCCGCCGGGAAGTAGCAGCCAATAGTGAAAGGACCAAGGCAGAGACATCTCCAGCTCATCCCCTGTTTGGGTATCAGCCAGCACGTCAACGACTTAAATCAAGAAATAGTTTTCTAAGATCTACAGAGACACTCACTGGAACACCTCAGCAAGCGAGAGTCCAAAAGTGGCAGGCCCAAACCCAGAACCTCAACCAATGGCTGATACCCAATGAGAGACTCCCCCCTGGGCACACAGAGGACTGGGCGACCTGGAAGGCACTGAACAGACTGCGCTCTGGCACCACGAGATGCAGAGCCAACCTTCAGAAATGGGGCTACAAAGTGGAATCCTCGACATGCGAGTGTGGAGAGGAGCAAACCACTGACCACCTGCTGCAATGCACCCTGAGCCCTGCCACATGCACAATGGAGGACCTTCTTGCAGCAACACCAGAGGCACTCCAAGTGGCCAGATACTGGTCAAAGGACATTTAATCAACTCTCATACAAATTTTGTAATCTGCTTGTTTGCTTTGTTCTGTTAGAAATGTAATATAATTTGACTGGTTGTTCTGACACGACAAATAAATAAATACTATGATGATGACAGTCATCACCATCATCACCATCACCATCATTGCCATCATCATCATCACCACTGCTATCATCACCATAACCATCACCATTATCACCACCACCACCATCATAATCATCACCATCATCACTATCACCATAGTCACAATCATCACCATAGTCATC